>JABCMJ010039241.1:0-18361 GCA_014822125.1 Arbutus unedo | reverse complement strand
ATGTCCAAGCTACACTAGGCGAACGACCATGGAGAGGTGAGCGGTTGAAGGTTCTCTATCAGCTTGTGGATGATAGGAATAAAATGTTGCCACTTGTGATAGTTTTTTAACCATTTTTTCAGTGTCCTATTTCATGTTGGGCCACTAGTAGCCATGCGATATGGCTTGGTGGACAAGAGAAGGTCCCCCAAAATGGTAAGCACAACTACTAGGATGAAGCTCTTGTATAATTGTCTCTGTCATGTCTAGGTGAACACATGGTAAACTAGGGCCCAAAGAATGACCTCTTGTACAAATTTTCTGTGGGGCCGAGCCAAAATCTAACTACCCGGTGGTGGAGCTGATGAGCCTCCCTTCAATCAGTCGGTAGGATGTCGTTGTGGAGGAAAGTGATAAGATGGTCTAGCCAACTGGGTCTCAGCATGATGCTAAGGACCTAAAGGGTTTCTTTCGGTTGATCTAAACTTGAGTGCTCCAAAGTGGCCACATAAATGGTTCTCTAACCCCCATCTTTGATGTTGAGGCAAGACCCACTAGAGCATTCGTGTGGGCATTCTCCTCCGGGGTGATTTGTTGAAGACGAAAACCTTTGAATCTCTAAATCTGCTCTTTGGTGGTGCCAATAGACTGGGCCACCCACAAGTCCCTGGCTTCGTACTCTCTTGGTAACTACTTAACAACAAGTTGGGAATTACTATGAATAATGATCTCCTCGGCCCTTAATCCCTCAGCGATACAGAGCCCGACGAGCAAGGCCTCCTCAAACTCTGCCTCGTTTTTTTTTTTTTTATCAGCAAAATAGTAAGCTTTGATATTAAAGTTGGCCTCATTGTTAGAGGCTCGTAAATTGAGTTTGAGAGAATGCTCATGAAGGATCTTGCTCGGGAAAGAAGGAGCATGCCTGCTCCTTCGAAATGGTGGTTGGACGCACCATCGACGTAAAATCTCCAAATATCCTTGTGAAACAACTGCTGGACAGGGGCTGGCAATTGTTACTTGGCTTGAACTGTACTCAGACCTAGATCGATTGTGTCATTTTCAGTGCAGGGTGAGAATTCCGCAATGAAATCGGCCAACACTTGTGCTTTGACGGTTGTTCTAGGCTGAGAGTTGATCTGGAAATTTGCTAATTCTATGGCCCATTTAGAAATTCGATTGGAAAGATCAGCTTTGTGGAAGAGGAACTTCAATGAGAATTTAGTTAAGACTGTGATTGGGTGAGTTTGGAAATATGGCGTCAATTTTTATGAAGTCGAGATCAGTCAAGTGGCAGGTACCTCGTCTCTGTGCTCATCATTGTCTTACCGGCATAATAAGTAGGTAGGTAGTCTTTAACCTCTTGGTGCAGAAGGAGTGAGCAGACGATGTGATGTGAAACAGCTAAATACAAGTACAACTCTTCCCAGTCTAAGAGTTTGGTCAAGAGGAATGCCGAATTGAGGAAGAGCTTGAGCCCTCAAGGGCTCGACTACATTCATCATTCCATTGGAAACTCCCTTAGGCTACTCTTCTTAATAATTCCAAAGAATGGCCGGCAATTCTCAGACAATCGATTGATAAAACAGTTTAGTGTGGCCGCCATGCCAATCAGCCTTTGAACTTCTTTCAAAGTGCTCGGGGGAAAAGTTTTTGTATGGCCAAGACCTAAGTTGGGTCGACCTCAGTTCCTTGTCTTGTGACAAGATAACCAAGAAAGTTATCCGAACAGACTCCAAAAGTGCATTTCTGCTCATTGAGCCTAAGTTGATGGGTCTTTAGTATGTTAAAGACTACTTGCAGATCCACCAAGTGCGAACACTTCTTTTTTCTTTTGACAACCATGTCATCAATCTAAGCTTCCATGATGTCGCCGATCTGATCCCTAAGCATTTTGGTGACCATCCTGTGATGAGTCGCTTTAGCATTTTTTAGATCGAATGATGTGACTTTATAGTAGAATAGGCCCCTCAAGCTGATAAATGCTATTTTCATTATGACTCGTACATGGCAATTTGGTGATAACCTTGGCAAGCATCCATGAAACTTAGTCGTGCATGGTTGCCCTTTGCTTTGACTAGCTGATCGATGAACAAAAGAGGAAAGTAGTCCTTCGAACAGGCATTGTTGATATTTGTGTAATCCACACACATCCTCCATTTGTTGTTTTTCTTCTTCACAACAATTGTGTTGGCCAACCATGTTGCGTATTAGACTTCCTTAATCGATTTTGCTTCCAACGACCTCTTCAATTATTGCCTCCGTATGCATTACAGCCAGCATTCTTGCCTTCTGAACCACAGGGCACCTAGTCAAGTCCACGTTAAGTTGGTGAGAAATAAACTCTAGATCCATGCCTGGCATCTTATATGGCGTCCAAATAAATAATTCAATGTTTTTCTTCAGGAATGGTACCATCTCAGTCCTCTCCCATTCAGTCTTGGAGGAGCTGAGAAGAAAGAAACAGTCATAGGAGGACTGGTCGATTGACACGATAATAAGATCTTTTATTACTTTCTCCGTTGCTACCGTGCTGGCATCCTCAACCCAGTGAACCTGTTCAGGGTTAACCTTGCTTTTTACAGTAGCGATGTAGCACTTCTTAGTTGCAATTTAATCTCTCAAAATTTCCTCTGTGCCAAGAATCCCCGAATATCTTACCACCAGGTGATAGCTTGAAGCTATCGCCTTCATTTTGTGCAACCAAACATGGCCCAGATTTCCATTGTATGGGCTTGGCACCTCTGTAACCATGAACTCGCAATTCACAGTGACTGAACTGGCTCAAACTGATAGGATAGCTTTGTTGATTGGCCAGACTGAAGCCTCAATAAAGCTGACTCGAGACCTTGGTTAACAACAAGTCCTTTTCTAATAGCTCCATCCTCTTGAATAAAGAATAATATAGAACTTCAGTTGAGCTCCCCTAGTTGACCAACACCCATCTCACGTTACAAGTGTCGAGCCAAATAGTGACGACCAGAGTGTCATTACGCGGTTGTTGCAATCTGTCTAGATCATTATCAAAAAAATAAATTACCCAGAGCTGGCCGACACCATTCTTGATTTCTTCGTTGGGGCCTCAATACTGATCACTTATTTAGCTACTTCCACCTTGTATAGCTCTGCCTGGATACTCTATTTGGCCTCAACGTTCATCATTCCTTGTATAACATTGATCATTCAAACTTTTGGAGATTTTGCTCGAGTTGTTGGGACCACAGTTTAAACTGTTGGCGTCTTCTCTCTACCAATGAATTCTTTCTAGTGTCCCTTAGCAACCAGTTTCTCCAAAATTTCTTCTATGGCTTACACTCAGTGGTGAGATGTCATTTCTCTCGGTGATAGGAACACCTCATCCTTGAACTCTCTGGATTATGATCTTCCCCCAATGCTCTCAAGGGCCACCTGAAGTATGGCTCCCTTTTGATCTTGTGTAGAACTACATAGATTGACACTGTGAACACCGTGGTGATGGCCACATACTTGTGGGACGTGGGGACCCTCTTCTCCGTAGTCCAGACCACATTTACTCCACTTTTGACATTTTTCCTTAACTCATCTTCAACTCGGCTAACCTTCTTTTATATCTGGCTTCTTTCAGCCCCCAATGCTTGTCAATCCTCCTCATTAAGTCATTCATGTCCACCAGGTTCGAAAGCATAAGGTCCTTAAGGTGGAGGCTCCTATGATCCAAGACTAGTTTGAAGGGCGTAAAGGCTATGGCAGGATCACATCCCTGGATTTTATTAAACAGATCCCAATACCTCTCACTGTACTGCCGAAGTGACCTTATGGCCGACTTTCTTAGGCTGAGCAACGCATCCATTTGTTTTTTTTGTCTTGTGCTCGTGATGAACTAAGCCAAAAATTCTTGTGACAATTCCTTAAAAAATGATACGGATGATTTTGGTAGCCTATCGAGCTAGAGCAAGCCCAACTCTCCCAAATTGGAGGGAAAGACTTTGCAAATCAATCCTCATTTGTGTTATAAAAGGGCATCGTCTAGATAAGTTGAACCAAATGCGTGTAAGTGTCTATCTTTAGGTCATATTTTTGGAATTTAGGAAGACTGAACCCCTTTAAAGACTTTGCAGACTCAATTTCCCTAGTGAACGGGGAAGAGATTAGCTAGTTGTGCATGGCATCCGAGTGGGACTATGATGGGCGTGGCCTCCTTCTGTCCTTCAAGTGGTCTCGCAGGTCATCCCATTGCCTATCTCTATCTTCTTTGGGAGAACGCTCCCTCATTTTGTGTTGCTGGGGGAACTGCTCCTTATGGTGATCCCGACCTACTCCATGTCCTTCCTTTGATGCACGCTGCTCTTGGTGCCTCCTTTGCTCATGGCACTGGTTTCTCTCCAATTAAGTCTTATGTGCAGCCGTTTGGTCATTGGTTGTGTCAGATGCATAATCAAGGACAAAGCTGGTGACGAGAGCTCGCTAGCCGAAGTAAGGTAAGGATAGGTTGAGGATCTCGCTGCTCATTGCGAAGACGCTAGTCTAATGTTGGGATGCACTCCTCACAAAGGTTAGTCCTTCTACCATCTCAATGCTTAATAGCGACGCGGTCCCCAATCTATCCTTGATCTAAATTCTTTACTCCTGGTGGTGGTAATTTGGTGTCAGAGTATGGTGGTGATAACGATGGCGAGGGACCCTGGATCAAGAACAGTCTTCAAATTTTTTAGAGCATACCTCTATTCTCAACTGGGTGATCTTGCATCAAATGGTTTGAATGAGTTTTTCCTTCTCATTCATCCTTACTTCGACCATCTCGATATAAGCCCTAGACTTGGGGTCTAGAGCTATGACTTCAAGAGATGGGATGATGTTGCGTGACTCACTCGCAATGTGATGCGGGTCCACCATATCTTTCTCCTTTGCCTGACTGGGACATCTGTCATTCTCTCCTACCACCACCATTACTACGACAAAAGGATGATCTTATAAAAGAAAATGTTCAAAAATTGGAAATCAAAGTTATGGTTCCTAGAAGAACAAAATCGTAATAAACTCCGACTGTGATCGTCAATTATAGAGCCTTTTAATCCGCCTGTGATTCCACTCATGACTCAAGTTAAGATAGTGTTTCTGGGTACCTAGTCCTATAGCCACAAACAAAGGTTAGTGCCTTACTGGCCGGAGTTGGGCCATGAAGCACTCTAATGCCTAAGTTAATACCAAGTATTGTACCTTATAATTGCTCCTAACTTGAGCACCAAGCTTGGATTGGCATGTATGGAGTACCCTTCTAATGATACTAACCCATAACTAAATTCTGTTATGACCTCACCTTTCAAAATAATGAATGACAGAACACGCTTCACGTGCTAGTCTAACTGAATGCCGTGGAGATTCCACTCTAATACAAACGAGCTTGGCTCAATAGAGAAACATCCTACCCGGCCCAAACCATGATGTGTTTCTCAAATTGGAATGATACTATATGTGTTATGGGCCTAGTCCAGGCTCTGTCAGGTGTCGCGCTGAGACATGGGCCAAATTGGCCCCAACATGTTATCCCGTTATGGATATGAACTGTGGGCCTGGTCAAAACTCGGGCCAAGATGGGCTGTTCAAAATGGGCTCGGCCTAATGTGCTGAAGGATCTCACATTTTCGTCTTGGCCCATTCTATTTTAATTCGATCCTGACGGAGGGCCATGCCAATACGGTCCTCCACAACGAACATATCGGAGATTGAATCAGAAGAATCATTCTTAAGTTGCAAAGAATATCATAGAGGATTATATTCAGTTTTATTTTAATCAATAAAATTATTTTTTTGTGCATCTTTTTCTAGTCTTTATAGCAAAACTTGAATTTGTGTGTTACAAATTTGACACACCCAATGAGACATCTCTACCTTTCTTCTCTTTCTCCAAAAGAAAGTTATTTGCCAATGGTTTCTAAAAAGAATCAAAATGCTCAAATTATCAAGAACACTAGCAAGGACATTGTCATTGTCACAAGCAGCAATAGCGCATTCACGGGTTCTGCGACGTAAAACAAGACTGGGGCGGTCGCTACCGTTGCAAATCTTAGAGTTGCATCAAATGTTAGTCCAACAAATGTGCTGCAAGAAAAATACTGAAGTGCCACCACTCTTGTGGTGAAGAAAAAGGAGAAAAAGGGCTTTGAAAAGCTTCCATCCAAGTCCAAGAGTTCGATTTTCGCAAGTTGGCTGCCATGCCCTTCTCGTTCGATTTCTGATGCAAACTCAAGCACCGGTTTGCGTTTGGAATCCTCTACTTCATTAGCAAAACACTCTACTCATCAAATTCGGCATCCATGCAGGTCATGACCACTGGCACTACGGCAGTAGACAAACAATTGGCAACAATGGCTCGCGTAATTGAAAAGCTCACCAAAACCGTGGAAGATATAGATCTCCAAATTGCTTCACTCATAAATAGACTTGAAGCACGAAAGATAGATGAGATAAGGCAAGGAAATTCACACCTAATCAGTCATATGCTACAAGTTATGCCAACGCAGGTCATTCAACTACTATGAAGCAACTAAGTTGCCATTGAAACTCGCTTAGAGCAAGTTGTGGATCAAGATAGCCATCATACCTGGCGTGAAATGCCAAGGCCAAAGAAGTTGCACCTTGAGTGATTGACACTCAATAGAAAAATCAAATCCTACCCGAACTTACAAGTACACATAATAAATATTTAACATGCATCTAAACAATGAACATACATCAACATGAAATGCGTGCATAAATCTTTCTGCACTAAGTATCTTTCCATTATCAATTCTTTTATTTGATGCTCACATGCACCACACTCTCATACATGATGCTCCCATACGTTAGGCTTCCGAAGTCATCCTCCCAAGGCAATGACCCGACTCCAAAGTACTAACACGACTCACATACATTGCATGACTTACATACACTGACATCGCTCACAGACATCCCTTTCCTAGTCCATATCATTTTATGGAATATTTATTAGTGTTCAAGGTCTTCCATATGACAGACCCCTGAATGTCATCCTCATGTATGGCTCATGACTCGACTCATAGATGCTGACACGACTCACAGAACATCACCAATCCCCTAATTAACTCTCATTGTCGCAACAATGATTTGATTCTGATTATCCTTAATTTGTTATTGCAACAATGAGATCATCTAACCCTGCTGTCATATTGAGTTCCACATTCATACAATTATATGTGATGCTCAATAGTCATGCTCAACAATCGCTAACGTACTTATCACGAGATATCATTAAATATGCATCGAGCATTAAATTACTTCACGCGAATCTTATGGGTGATAAAAATATAGATCAGTCTGAATCATTAAAAGTCATTTGATTCATTAGGAAAATAAAAATAAAGACAACGAATCATCTTATAAAATCATAGCTCAGGTATACCTATGGTTCAAATTCAGCCCGATTTAACACCTAACCATTATTAAATTCATAAATTGACTCGAAATATGCGGTCGAATGCACAAAAATATCCCATCAACTAAATAATAACATTTTGTTCCAAATCCCTACACACATCAAGTTTTAATACCATATCTATACATACATCACGTATATACGTAGAGTTCGGTTTCAAAATTCCTACCTTGCATCTGACGCAAATGATTATTAACGTAAACATCCAAAACTTAAATGCTGCCCACCACGCCGAGATCTGAAAAATGCAACACTACATAATATATAAACAAACAAACATCAAAATAATAAAAAATAAAAATAAAATAGTAAAAAAGAGGATATAGCGGCAGAGAGACGGAGAGAGAGTGTGTATACCGCGGGAGAGAGGAGATGGAGAGGGAACGAGGGAGAGAAATAGAAATAAATGAGGGAGAAAGAGCGGATGAGAGAGAGAGAGAGAGAGAGAGAGAGGGAGAGACCTTGGCAGAGAGGAGAGGAGAGAGAAAAATAAAGAGTGGAAAGGAACAAAAATATTTGGGAGGCACCAAAAAAATAGTCGGACACAAAATTTCCGAAAGGTTACCTCAAAATTCCAGAGGCGCGACCAAAATTCGGCAAAAAGTGAATATCGCTTGGAACAGGGTCATATAAATAAGAATAGTGGGACGAATATGAGTCTAAAAAGAATATGAACAAAAACAGGCAAAGTTTGAGTAGGATTCAATGATCCAAGGCATAATCGGTTAGGATAAATACAAAATAAAGTTATTAAAATCATTAAAATCATCAATAAACAAATATTTGGACAATTACTATTCTATTAGATAACCTATTCGAAAGTTCAATAAATCTAGATGAAAATTACACAAATAAAAACCAAATTAATTAATAGAAAAATGCATTATTAATACAAAATTATGAGAAAATATAATCCAATAATAAAATAAATAATTTTTGAAATTTTGAGTAGCTACATTATTACTTGGAGATGCTTTAAGCTTTTATCCAAATTTAGGTAAAAATTTAGATAAAATCTTTTAATCCAATGCCAATGGTATTTCACAGAAACAATTATTCAGCCAGTGCAGGCCAATTCATTTTTGAATTTATCGATGGCATGTATTATTTGTGATACGATTTGTTTTCTTGATGCATTTCGATTGCTTGAAAAATAAAGAGATGGGGTCCCATGTTTAATAAATTATGTAGATACTTTACATCCTTACTATATACGTTGTGGTCATTATGGATTATCAAATATTGCTACCTAAAGCGGTTTCATGATATCGTCATCAGTATGTACATATCTTAAATTTTTTAGGTAATTAGACATGTCACAAGTTTCATATAAATTACTTTTAAATTCGTTACTATCGTACGTTATGGACAGAATCAAACAGAAGAGAGGATAGAAGTACAACTTGTTCGTTAGTTGCAAAGTTCTAAGAAAAGGCAACCATTTGATTTAATTTAATTACTTTGATTTTTTTTTTTTTTCATAAGATTTGCTTCGATGGACTGCAAAATTAATGATCACAAATTCATAAAAACGAAATTTGTGGTGAGTCATCAATTTCTGAACGACAACAATATAGATATGTGTGAAACACAACTTAATGTTATTATATAGTGATCTTTGGATGCGTATCGTCCATTAGACAAGAAACATTGCTGACTTTGCATATCTATTTTATTGTTGTAGATGATGGATTAAACAAGTAAATAATTAGAATAATTCAAATCTTGTTTCGCTAAGTCGCTTATTTTAGAGACATTTAGCCCTGTATTAATTTTAGTAAATTGTTATACATATTTTCTGAATTTTGTTAATCTGGCATTAATTTGGTTAATTAAACATTCGTCGTCACATGAGCAATTTTAAAAAGCATAAAATCCTGATTGAAAGCTCAAAAAAATCTACTAAATAAAAGAATAATTAACAAAGATAGTTTTTGAATCTTTCGAATGATTTAATTTAGGATAATTTATATAAAAACTCCTTTAGTAATTAAGTCACAACAATAATCACAAACATGTAAATGACAATCTCATAATGTTGATTTAATGTTTTTTAATTCCATTTCGATAGTCAAAATGATAATTAAAAAGAAAACCACTTTTGTTAATTAAAGAAACAATTAAACAAAGTTACAAAGTTTGAAACATAAATTGATGAAAATACCCTCCTTGGATGTACATTGTCATGACAAAATAAACAACATAACAACTAAGGGTAAGGTAGTCACGTGTTGAACTCTTTCTCTGTGACAACTGGCTCCTTCTACTCGGGTGAGAACTCCATCTGCTTATCTGTATCCGGCCTGAAATGCCAAAGGCATCGAAGTTGCTCCGAAAGCCAAACCCAAATGATAAGAACCTTGAACCAGGATATGTATAACAAAATAAGTATCAATGACGAATTAAAACTGAACAACAAAATAAGCACGTGGGTATATTATGTTTTTGTTCTTTAGTGTTTTTAAAAATTCTACTTAGGAACTCCAAATCTTACCCAACTTATCTAGCTTAGGACACTCAGTTAATATTAACCAGTCATTATCTACCTATGGCTCGTAGTCCGAGGTTAATTACCCGACTTGAATACCAACCTGGCAAGGAAGAAATCTTTTACCATTCACTCAGGTCAATAACTAATTCACCCTAACTAGATCCGACCGATGGCATTGCTAGGTCAGGTACCAAAGGACCTTAACTACTTCCCCTTCATCAGTTCAAAAACATCAAAGACATTGGTCGTCGCTGCCTTGGGGTCCAGAGATGCGTACGCAAATGTCTCCAAAGTCACCCTCAACCGTCTCCAACTACCCCTAGTTGGGGTCCTTTCAATACATAACCAAACATGGGACGACGGCTAACAACAACATTGCCATGACGGGCCTCCAAAACCAGCTTTACATAATTCAATTCCGTTACAAACACCTAAGTGTCTTTACATGTTCCAATACTTATAATGCACACTCAACGCCCTCTGCTACCTTATCTAAGTGTCATTCGAACCGGTGTCCTTAACGTTCATACTAATTTTTCCTGTTACAGTTAAATTATTTCAACAAAAAATTGGGCAATATAACGGCTATACCTGGAACATCCAATAACTCCAACATATCCATCCACAACTCTAACATATCCAAAATCACGCAAATCTAAATTAACAACAATAATCTACTTGCTTAACATCAATATAAAACATAACATTATTGAACTACACATAGCATTATGGTCTCGCATGGTCAACCTATTCTCACGAGATCTCTTGGGGATTTGTGGACATAAACAAAGTGCGTGGATGCCTGTACAATGTGTACATAGAATCTGGATGAGTTTACAGTATGAAAATAGGGTCTGAATAAGCCGAAGAAGAATCTAAAATTCTTATAATCTTGAACAATGTGGTGGATGCTTGAACAATGTGTATATAGAATCTGGATGAGTTTACAGTTTGAAACAGGGTCCGAATAAGCCGAAGAAGAATCTAAAATTCTTATAATTTTGAACAAACCGCTCGAGCGATCCAAGCTCACTCGAGTGAGTTGCTTGACAATCAGACCGTCGACTCTGTCCGGTCACCAAAAGTTGCCCAGTTTCCACACAAAATCCTGACCAGTCACCCTCAAACTTGATCGGTCAAACTTTAAAACTTGACCGGTCACCCTCAAAACTTGGCCAGTTACATCTTGAAACTATTCAAAATTCTAGGCTTTTTTGGTTTCTTGATTTCTTACACAAACAAAATACTAAATCATGATTACATGATCCAAAATGATTCCAAAGGTTGGAAGTAAAGTTTCCTACCTCAATTGAAGCAAATAAGCGAAGAACAAGTGTGGATTGATGAAACTTTGCTTGAAATCGACAAAATCTCCTTTCTCTCTCAAGAACTTTAAAAACCTTACAATGGTCACTCCCTTTTTCACAAATACCTCTCTATAGATCTGATCACGAAAATTGATAATTTAAACAAAGGATTTCGGCTGGGTTCTATAGACTTCATGGCACTAGACACCCACTGATCAGC
The DNA here is from genome assembly GCA_014822125.1 of Arbutus unedo. Classification (NCBI taxonomy): domain Eukaryota; kingdom Viridiplantae; phylum Streptophyta; class Magnoliopsida; order Ericales; family Ericaceae; genus Arbutus; species Arbutus unedo. The sequence continues at coordinate 6,938 of JABCMJ010039241.1, read as the reverse complement.
CATCAATTTCCCCTTAAAATTTTCCCTTAATGCCATAAAATTTCCATGAAAATCCTCATTTAAAACCTTATATGCTTGCAATAAAAAGCCTAAAAACTGATTTGTTTTTCCCATCAAAAGCCATGAAAACCTTAAATTCTAAATAAATCTGATTTATTAAAACTATGGGATTCTTTTTGGACATTGAAAAAGAAGATGAGAGATAATCCGGTGTGCACACCCCATGTACAACTGCCAACTCAATCATCCATTTGGAAATTAAATTTAAATGGCTAAAATAATAATTAAACATGAAAGAGAAATGATTAAAAATGATTTTCAGTTTTATTAAAATATCGAATTATTACAAAGAATCTCTCGGTGTGCAATAACTATAAATTGTGTGTCTGCACGTACCTTTAACCATGAGTATGCACCTTTATTTATAGGCTTTGTGACTTTATGAACCCTAATTCTCTTAAGTATCTAGTCACTCATTAGAAATGAAGTAGAAGTGTCTTCTGATCGGCCACCAATGAGACAAATTCGTTCTACACTCTCAAGGGACTTATCTTCAACCACTAGTTAGAGTTGCATTTAACTTCAAAGCCCTCCTTCTACATTGAATTGGCCTTGGACTTCTCGTCCCTATCTGATTTACAACCGGTTTTGAGATAATTGGAGTTCTATTTTATCTATAATTTAAGATTGTTAACCATCTTCTTCAGGTCGGCAAGCATATCAACTATCTTTCTCTGGTCGGTTACTCTTCCAGCGATATCAGCAACATGCACTTGCGCAAAAGCATCTCATTGCCAAACTCACTTAATCATGTAAGAAAAAACTTAATAAACTTTATTTATGTTTTACCTTCATCAATTTATTAGATTTTCCAATCTCAAGTGCTATTTTAATTCTTTGATTTCTATGGCGGCCCTCGATGCTAATATTTAACTTCAAAATTATTCTTAAAACCTTGAAATTATCACTAATAAGTCAATTTTGTCTCAAGAAAAAATTAATTTAGTTCAGAAGTACCAAACAACCAAATTAGAACAAGTATAAGTAAGATACTCAAATTGTAAGAGTTATTGTTAAAAGACAGTTCTATATATGGTTCACATGGTTCACACGGTCCGACGAGTTCTCATGGTTCAAATGGTTCACACGGTCAAGCCAAAGTTAGTTAGTGCTTAATGCTTAACTAATAAATCTGTTAAAGCTGTTAAACGCTAATACTGAAAAGTGGTTATAGCTGGTGTCGAGTATGTCGGTTAGCTGTGGTGTATAAATAGAAGTCTCTGGTTCATTAAAAGATTGAGCAAAAAATATCTTTAGATTGTAATCACCTTCCGCAATATAAGGAGAGTTCGTTGATGAACTCTATTTCACTTTCTGCAATTCATTGCTTTTGGTGGATTCAATAAAACCTATGTCATTCATGGATTGAGTTCAAATGCTGATCGTTTCAGTTGAAATTGTATTGAATCATTGATTTCTTTATGGTATTAGAGCTTTCAAGACGAAAGTCGCTCGATTCTGAAGGACATGACAAACCCTAAGTTGAATCAGAAGTCGAACACCAATGGCGGACATCAGACAATCTGAGTATCTTCCTCCATCTCTATCATTCCTCATTGCTAATTTTCAGTCATTCATAACTGTCAAATTAGATACCTCTAATTTCTTTGCATGGAATACTCAAATCGAGAATGCAGTGATTGCAAATAATCTCTTCTCGTATGTTAATGGTTCTTTACCTCCTCCATTGACACATGTTGAGGATGAATCTGGAAATAAAATTGTCAATCCAGAATACTCCAATTGGAGTCCTATTCATAGAATGTTAATGTCGTGTATCATTGCCACTCTTACACCTTCAATGTTACCTCAGGTTACTGGTTCACAGTTCTCTTTTCAAGTTTGGCATAAACTTCAAGAGAAGTTTAGTACCTTGTCAAGGTCTCACACGCATGATCTCAAAAGGAAACTATTCAATTTGAAGAAAACTTCTTCTTCTATGGGCATATACTTGGACTCAATTAAGAAGATTATCCAAAAATTAGCTGCTTCAGGTATACAAGTAGAAGATGAGGACTTGGTCTTTCACACCTTACATGGGTTACCTAGAGAGTACAACTCATTGAAACAAAGTATACGCACTCATTTTGAAGATATTTCATTTGGACATTTGTGTTCTATGCTATTGGCTGAAGATTTGCATCTGGATCAAGATCAGCACACTAATGTTGATCAAGCCACTATTCTTGTTGCACAAAATACACCAAGTGTGAATGCTCAGGGATCACATTCTAGTCATCAAGGAAATAATCAGAATAACATGAGAAGTCAGTGGACTGGAAATTCAAATGTATATCAGATGAACAATCCTATGTCCTACAATTCTGGACCTCCAGTTAGCGACAACTCTCAGGGCGGAAACATGAATTCTACGTATTATCCTCAAAATGGAAACTGGAGTTCTAACAATCACAAACGGAATAATAATAGATATAGAGGGAATTATTCTCAGAAGAACTCAAATCCTTTAGCCAACTTTCTAGGGTCACAGAACATGATGCAGTTCATGGGAATGTCTATGGGATGTCAGATTTGTGGCTAAAGCAATCACACTGCCTTGACTTGTCATCATCGCCAAAATCTTGGTTATAAGCCTCCTTTTCTGCACTATGGTGGAAACAATGGATAGTTTCAAAATGGTCAGAATACTTCACAGTTTCTGCCTAACTTCAACAACACAGGCCATCAACAACAGAACTTTACTGCACATCCTCAAGCTATGTTTTTGACTGATAGTGTGAATGGTTTTCCTTCTGCTCCAGGTAGCAACAATCAGAATTTCTATTATGGGAACGACAATCCTATCCAGGGCTCATCTCTTTCTCCAGGAAATTGCAACAGTGGTCCATGGTTCTTTGACTCTGGGGCCACATCTCGTGTTACAAATGATCTTCATCATATTGCAGCTCCTCATTCTACTCCAACTGCTGAACTCATCACAGTAGGTAATGGTCAACATATTCCTGTTGTTCAATCAGGTAAAGGTATCCTTCCTACTCCTTAGTCTTCCTTTCATCTTTCCAATGTTTTACATGCTCTCCTAATCTCTCATAACCTGTTGTCAGTCTATCAATTTGCCTTAGACAATAATTGTAAAATTATATTTGATTCATCTGGTTATGTTGTTCAAGACAGAATAACTTCTCAGATTCTGCTCCAGGGACCTTGTCATCAGGGTCTCTATCCTCTGGTTCCTTCCTCTAGTCCTGCCTTTAGTCGTGTTGCTGCTCTTTCCTGCTCTACCACTTCTGCAGCAGCGCTCTGGCATCAAAGGTTGGGGCATCCAAGTGTCAAGCTTCTACATGTCTTGAATAATACATATAATCTAGGAATACCTAAGATTGATTCCTCTACTTATTGTCATTCCTAAAAAGTGGCAAAGAGTCATGAACTTCCTTTTTCTTCTTCGTCAACATGTACTAGTGCTCCCTTTCAACTTGTTCACATGGATGTTTGGGGACCATCTCCTGTTGTTTCGTTTAGTGGTTATCGCTATTATCTTTTACTTGTGGATGATTTTAATAGATATTGTTGGTTGTTTCGTTTAAAGTCTACGTCCGATGTTTCTTCTCACATTCTGGCCTTCAAGGCCTATGTTTCTAATCAATTTTCTTCTTCAATAAAGATTGTTCGTTCTGATAATGGTAGAGAATTTGTTAATAATCTTATGGCTCAATTTTTCTCTCTCTTTGGCATTGTTCATCAAACTACTTGTTCTTATACTCCTGAACAAAATGGTATTGCTGAACGTAAACATGGTCATATCATTGAAACAGCTATCTCTTTATTGAATCACTCTAAACTGCCTATTACTTTTTGGCTTGAGGCAATCACCATAGCCATGTACTTGATAAATTGCATGCCTCATTCTGCTTTACAATTTCAGGTTCCTTTTCATGTTCTCTATCAAACACCACCTGATTACTCGTCTCTAAAACCGTTTGGATGTTGTTGCTTTCCTTGGCTTCGTCCTTATAATTCCAACAAACTATTACCTCGATCCAAACCTTGTGTTTTTCTTGACTACTGTCCAAATACTAAAGGTTTTTGGTGTCTGGACCCTACTACTAACAGAGTTTATATTTCCAGACATGTTAGATTTCATGAACTTGAATTTCCATATCAGACCATTGTTAATGGTGCTACTTTATCTTCTGCTCCTGCAAAGAATTCTCCACCTATTACAATTCCTCACTTCTCTGTTCAACCACCCTTTCTTGCTGTCCCTTCCTCTTCTGCTACTTCTTCTTCAACTGCAGTATTTGCATCTTCTCCGTCTCCTCTTCCCACTCCTATTATCTCTCATAGTTTTTCCTCCTCTCCTCCTAGTTTTTCCTCTTCTCCTGGTATTCATTCCTCTTCTCCAATTGCTCCTTCTCATCCTATGTTGTCCTTAAAGTCCCATTTTCTGTTATATCTGTGTCTGCATCCTCTCATGTCTCTGAACCGATGACTTTTAAGGCTGCTATGCTCTTTCCTGAGTGGAGACAGGCTATGGCTGATGAATATTCTACCTTAGTTCACCAACAGACTTGGTCCCTGGTTCCTTTACCTCCTGATTGCACATCAGTAGGGTGCAAATGGATCTTTAAAATTAAACAGAACTCTGATGGCAGTGTGTCTCGTTATAAAGCTACGCTTGTGGCTCAGGGGTTTCAACAACAATAGGGCATTGATTATAATGAAACATTCAGTCCTGTGATCAAACAAGCTACTGTTCGAGTTGTTATCTCAATTGCCATTAATCATCAGTGGCCTATTAAACAACTGGATGTATCCAATGCTTTCCTCCATGGTACTCTTTAGGAGGATGTTTATCTCAATCAACCACAAGGATATGTTGATCCTACTAAGCCTCACCACGTTTGTAAATTGCACAAAGCTCTCTATGGCCTCAAACAGGCTCCTCGGGCTTGGTATGATATGTTGTCTCACTCACTGCGTACCCATGGGTTTGTCAATAGCCTTGCCGACTCGTCCCTTTTTGTTCTTCACAAAAGTGCAGATATTGCCTATGTTTTGGTTTATGTGGATGACATCTTGATCACTGGTAATAATCCCTCCTTAGTGACCACCATTACCTCACAGTTAGGTACCTAATTTTCTCTCAAAGATTTGGGTCTCCTTCATTGTTTTCTTGGTCTCGAAGTACAGTATCATAAAGCTAGCCTTACTTTGTCTCAAACAAAGTATGCTAGGGAACTTCTTACCAAAGCTGGGATGACAGATTGCAACCCTTCTGGTTCACCATCTTCTATCAAGTCCATGCCTCCTAATCCAAACCCATTGTTTGACAAGCCTGATTTCTACCGAAGCCTTGTGGGTTCTCTTCAATATTTGACGTTAACTCAACCTGACTTAGCCTTTGCAGTCAATACTGTTTGCCAGCATATGCACTCTCCTTTACTTAGCCACTACAATGATGTCAAACGTATTTTACGGTATGCTAAAGGTACGTTGCATTATGGCCTTCAATTTGTTCCCGGTTCATTTTCTCTTACTGGCTTCTCTGATGCTGATTGGACTGGTTGTCCTATGGATAGAAAGCCTACCGGTGGTTTCTGTGTGTTTATGGGATCCAACTTGATTTCTTGGTCGGCCAAGAAACAGCCCACAGTGGCTCGTTCATCCACTAAGGCAGAATATAAAGCTCTTGCCAACCTCAAGGCTGAAGTTGTTTGGTTACAACAAATGTTCACAGACCTTCATATCTCTCAGCTCAGCTCTGTTCCTGTGTTATGGTGCGATAATATTTCAACTATCTCTCTTGCATCTAACCCTGTCTTCCATGCGCGAGCCAAGCATGTCGAAGTGGATTACCATTTCATTCAGGAGAAAGTTCTTCATGGCCAAGTTCTTGTCAAATATGTTCCTTCAAAGGACCAACTTGCTAACATCTTTACCAAACCTTTGCCCATTTATCAATTTTCTCCGTTTCGGTCCAAACTGATGCTTGTTGAGCTTCCCTCATCAGTTTGTGGGGGAATGTTAAAAGACAGTTCTATATATGGTTCACATGGTTCACATGGTTCACACAGTCCGACGAGTTCTCATGGTTCAAATGGTTCACACGGTCAAGCCAAAGTTAGTTAGTGCTTAATGCTTAACTAATAAATCTGTTAAAGTTGTTAAACGCTAATACTGAAAAGTGGTTATAGCTGGTGTCGAGTATGTCGGTTAGTTGTGGTGCATAAATAGAAGTCTTTGGTTCATTAACAGATTGAGCAAAAAATATCTTTAGATTGTAATCACCTTCCGCAATATAAGGAGAGTTCGTTGATGAACTCTATTTCACTTTCTGCAGTTCATTGCTTTTGGTGGATTCAATAAAACCTATGTCATTCATGGATTGAGTTCAAATGCTGATCGTTTCAGTTGAAATTGTATTGAATCATTGATTTCTTTAGTTATAACCTCGGCCTAGTTCTCTCTCTCTCTCTCTCTCTCTCTCTCTCTCTCTCTCTCTCTCTCTATGCGTTTGTGTGAGAGGAATGATTACTAAAAGTCATTTTGAGTTTCAAGCAACTCGCGATCGGTGATAGTATTCGCGCATGTGTTAGTGGTAGCATTGATTACCATTGTGCTTGTATGGCTCTTACACTTCATGGTTGGCTTTGCTTTCAATTCACCCAACTCGGTCGCAATTTTTAATGTAATCTTCTTCTCTCAACATATATCACTTTACATAAATTGTTGATAATTTTCTTTGATTTGGGGTTTTCCACACTTCATGGATTTGGGGTTTTGCATACTCCATCGGCAAATTGTTGATATTTTCTTTGACATCCTCTTCTTTTTTGCCCTTTTGTTGTTTTTTACAGTTGCACCCATTGCTAATGGTGATTGGGTTCATTTTAATTTCTGGGGAAGGCAAGAAT
>JABCMJ010039237.1:0-27459 GCA_014822125.1 Arbutus unedo | reverse complement strand
AACTGAAATTCAAAAAAAGTTTACTTCTTTTAAAGGAAAGGAAAAAAAAGACGGAGAAGATCTAGTGGAAAATAAATGCGTCACAAATCGGATTATACTTTAAGTGGTTCGTTTGATAGATACTAGTTTTTCAAGCAATTTTGCCAAAAATAAAAATAAAAAACAAACTTCTCGTAGCATTTGATCAACTGACACTTTTGATTTAAAATTATCTAAAATACAAATACATTACTCAACAGCCAGTTGGCAGAGTTTTCGGCTAACGGCGAACATATGGTCTTGTGTTTGCACGTGCCTACGCTAAATTTGAAATAAATGTTCGGAATGCTACCAGTCACGAAGAGTCCCTTTAAAAGGTTTGTTTGCACTGTTTTCGGCTTGAGCAACTCAAAACAACCAGCATCGATCTCTTAGTGCTTGCACATGCCTTAACTAAATTCGAAGTAAACAACCAAAATGTTACCTGTCACGGTGAATCCCTTCGGAAGACTTGTTTATAAGTCGGTTGATATCGTTTTTAATTTGAGCAACTCGAAGTCGATTGCCTAGTGCTTGCACATGACTTGAGAATAAAAAGAACTAGATGACCTGGACATCACATTGATTCTAATGTTAAACAACTGGATGAGCCGTGAAACAAGAAGATACAATCTTTTCACAGAGAGAGGAGAGAGAGAGAGAGAGAGAGTTCTCAAACTGCACTGAAACGTCTTAAGAAAGTCCAACTTAGGACCATTATAACTGAAATCTACCAAACATTAAAACAAAGTGCGGATCCATATTCAAGCCCTAGATTCTAATAGATGGATCGAAGCCAGATCACGGGGAAAACAAGAACAAGATATTTGGAAACTGCAACAGTTCATTGTATAGCAAGAAACAGAGAAGTACTTTCTGATCGACAGACAGCAGTATTTCCTATAGTGGATCGAAATGTCATGCGGCCGCGATTAGCTAGACTGATGGACCTTGGTGGACTGTGCCGATAGTCGGCCTGGACATATCGGGCAACAAAGTGTAGGCGTGGCCCAGAGACTGGATAGTTGGCTGAGTTGGCAACATTGCCCGTTGCCGGATGGAACTCCGACATGCCATCTGAAAGATCAGGAGCGAATCTACACCGCATGGAAAGGAACCTGATATAAAAACTTCACCGCCCATATGGAAGGCTCACATTTATAGAAGGAATTCCGCGGAAGCCATAAGATATAAAAGGATTTCAGAATGGAATAGTCGATCGTTCGGAAAAGGATTCCAGGATGATTTTACTATCGATTGGAGACACATGACCACCTATGTAAAGGAGAGTACAGAAAAACTCTGGTATGGAAGGCTCACACTTATGGAAGGAATCCCGTTTAGAAAGACACAAGTTATAGAAGAATTCCAAAATGAAATCCTCAATTATTCGGAAAAAGATCCCTGAATGATTTCACTACCGATTTGGAGACACGTACCCACCTATATAAAGGAGACTAGAGAACCTGATATGCAATCAATTACAAGTATAAATTACTTTTGTGTATAAATTACTTTTGCGTTTTATCCTACGTGTCCTAACTTAAGGATCAAAGTACCTTTCAACTTATACCGGTCGAGTCAAACTAACGAGTTATTTTATGCGCATATAACTGGTACTACTTGGATTTTAGCAACCCCACCTTTCCAAAAACTGCTAACAAGGGAAGTGAGCTGTAGGGAGCTGGGAACCAACCTTGAAGAAGAAGAATTTATACATTAGATAGTGAACAAATGCAGATTGTGACATCTCTTCATGAAATTACTAAAACCAGAACCTACTATACGACCTAAAAGCACACATCAAGTCATTCAATCATCGAACCTAGACTTCTTTCTGCCCTTTTGATTTCCTCATGAGAAACTCACCCCAGAATGGTAAAACAGAAGTTATACTATATGTATATCCAATGCTTTCAAGCCCAAAGAAAGCCAAAAAAAACCTAAAACGAACGACATAAATCCATGACGGGAACTAAATGAATCCGCTGCTAAAACAAAGGGGAGAAAGATACAGAAGACGAAAACTGAATGTAAATAAATATCACGAAGGATACTCGTAAAGATTCTAAATGACAATGAGAGAAACTGGAGCTACTATAAAATCACCAGATGACATCCAATTGTAACTTCAAGCAGAAGAACACCAGCATAATGATGTTCCCAGAAAGGAAAGTCACTCAATAAGAGGACAAGAATCTGGGCTGTCTAAACACTTAATCCCGACAAAAGCCAGAGTATCGGTCTACACAGTATCTTATCCAAGACTCCTTTCCACATTTTAAGTAGGTGCCGGTACCTAATTTTCACTTTCCATGAGTACCTGAAACTCCATTATGCTAAGCATACAGCTTGCTCTTCCCCAAAACTACCTCAAATTCACCAAATGATCATGTTCAAGTTTGTGTACACATACCCTTTAAGTAAATGCTCCCCTAAGTTTCCCAAAACGTAACTGCAAATACAGATGAATTCTTGACGGTTAGAGGAAAAAATCTCGCCTAGATTCCCCAAAATGTAAATGTCGTGGCTGATCACAGTGCAAAACGTACACGGGGGCACATATCTATTGTATATGGATAACTAGACTCAGTATACTATCAAGCAAGTTATGAATCGACACATATTTTCTAGAGGGCTGTCGTTACCTTAAAAAAGGACACATGTGCATATCTCTTATTTTTCTTTTTCACTCATCAGCACTCTTCATGGACAACAACAAAAATGGTAATGACTACGAACTTAATAATGATATTTTATACCTCAGTAGCTAATTGGTCGAAAAATAAAAGAAACAATTTGACAAAGATACAAGGGTGCTGAAGACAAAAAGCAGGATCAAGATGATAAATTGTAAAGGTCCTGTCTTCGTAGCTGGTTCCGAACGCACAAAAACATTGTAAGTTACGATACGGTAGTAAACATTTGTTCTACCCTGGCAACGAGCATCATTTTGGTAGAGAGAGGTTCTTTGTTTTCTAAGTTACCGTCCTCTTTATACATAGTACAAGACCAAGCCGTCATGGAAAGATGTTGTCCTTATTTAGGACATCATAAGGGGAAGTTATTCTTCAAAGACAGCCACCCTACACTTACTTTACTTCTTGATGAAAAGGAGAGTAGTTTCAGATTCAAGAAGAACCCCTAAAAGACAACTTACAAATATGACTAAATCACTGGAAGGTTCTTCCCTTCAACATAGCCGTCAATCCAGTAAAATCCCGCTATCAAAACAGTTTACTCAATAAAGATGGTGTCACTAATCTGAGAACCACTCGTCTAGACCAAATTCAGAATATCGGTTACCATAGAGAAAGTCTAATCCACTTGCCTATATTCTAACCAGAGTATCTGGTTCAGCGGATGTGGTCTGGTGCTACAGTATCAGGAGTATTAACAAATCTATGACGACAAATCAGGACCCAATGACAGGAATTATTTTCCTAGCTGAAGCAAATACCAAAAAACTAATTAACACACATGCTCGATTCTCTGTGTTCAAAATCAGAATTTATTTTATTGGGCCTAGTCAGTATAATGGCAACTTGAATTCATGTTTAAAGACGATATACAAATTAATGTGGTTGCCACAATAGACAAAGCAAATACCAATCGATACAGTACAATGGTAATACATATAGTACATCAATATCAATGGCTACAGCATTCCACACCACAGTAACATTAAAGATCGCATTTGAAAAACAATCATGACACGTCATCCCACAATCAATAGATCTAGACTGGATAAGCGAGAGAGCAGAAGCAAAAAGGGAAACGTGAGACGACGAGAGAAAAATGACCCTGACGGGTCAAATCTTTTTATACTCACGAAAGGCTGCAACGGAAGAAATATCAGCCGTAACAGAAGCATAACAGCCGTTACTCACGTGATCTTTTTATTGATAAACACTACTCACGTGATTTGCCATGAAACTATTCTCCTAGATTCCCCAAAATCTACATGCTGGCTTGTGTATGTGCAACCTTTCAAGTGAAGGCTGCTCCTAGATTCACTGAAATGTAAACACTGCCACGTGTACATGCACCATTCAAGTAAGAACCTCTCCTAAGGCTCCCTAAATGCAAATGTTGGAAATCTTACTGTCTTGGATGCACCATTCAAGTAATAACAAATTACGAACATCATCACTTCTAAGATTGCTTCTTCACATCTAGTATGACATTGTCAGCTGTTAAGATGACGTATCTGGAAAGAATACTTCATCGATAACATTTATAGACAACGACGAAACGAGAAAAACTACTACACTCCTTAATGACGACAGCTTTAACTTCATCAAAAAATGGTGGATAAATAAATCATTCACGCATAAATGCCTCCACCTTACTTGAAACGATAACTGACCGACATATTTGTCACAAAAATAGCTCTTTTTGAAAAGTATCTAAAGAAGAGGACCAACCTCAATGTGCAACCAACAATTTTCATTCCAACAACATAACCCTTGAAACTGCCTTCTAGGCATGTTGGGAAATCAAGTAGCAAATCATCTAAAAGTAACAAGATAAAAGGTTTTAAAACTAAAATCTATGAAGTCACCAATAATTCATATGTACATCTGCAGCTTTTTATAGAAACTAAAACGATAAGCTTCTCTGTCAATTTGTAGAGGCTCGTCGCAAAGTTGACAAAATAAACATAAACAAGATAAACTTATATCTCCTTCCATCTTTACTGGCTTGGTAGGCTGTACCTTCGAATGAGGTCACAAAAATTGGAAGTCATAAGCCTTCAAACTTCCAGAAGACATTCGAAGGATCACAATCCACATATGTTTAGCTAACCCTGCAAGCAGCATAATACAAATCTTAAAGCCACAAATATAAGTCACCAAATAACAGTGCTCAAAACTTAAAGACTTTGCATGTAACTTAAACAAAAACACTAAACCTTTGCTGGAGCTTCATATACTTTGTACGAATCGGGAGTTATTGTAGCCAACCACAGCCCTGGAAACACATTCTGCAAAAAAGGGGGAAAAAATCATACATTCTACTCATCAAGTAACATTCGAAAGTCAAATAATTATTTGGCTCAGCAAATGAAATTTCATGGGAAAAAAGAAGTTAGTTTCAGGTTGGAGAATAAAAAGAAGTGTCAGGTTTCCAAGTACAAAGACAAAAGAAAAGGGCTACACCGTGAAAACCTATAAAGAAAAGTAACAGAGCATACACTCTGAACTCTGAAGACAACACAAAGGCCTACGGGCTCTTGGCTATAAGTTTTGTCTTTTGTTTTCCGCTCAAGAACGCATACGACGTGAAAAACGATCTGGGTTTCTATTTCCAGAAAAAAAAAGCTTTTTTTCCAAAATTGTGTGGCAAAAAAGCAACCAAGTTGAATATTTAAAATGAAACAAGTACAATGAGTCAATCACCACATACAGAAGTGAAAATTGAATATAAAACGAGATTTCTTACGTCGATTTGCTTCTGAACAATTTTCGCTCTCTTCTTTGGCCTCCTTGCCGGCTTTGATCCAGTAATCGCGTAGATATCCTCTTCAATTTCTTGCCGAGAAAGCATAATTGAGAACTTCTGCTTCATCTCCTTCTTCTCTCCTACCTCCGCTTCCCGATCCTGCGTCATATGCTGCAAAGCTTTATTCTCCACCATCGACACTCCTCCACCATTCGCATTCGATAGCTTGCGTATAGGTTTTCTAGGCCTCAAATTCCACGACTTGCCCACCAAATCCTCAACTTCTCCTCCTTCTGTACTGTTACCTGTTTTAACCTCGTTTTGAACATCATCGGCCTTGATTTTTGTACGCAGCCGAATACAGATCTTCGATTTGGCTTCAACTCCAGCACCATCAACGTCCTCCGACGCGACTACCGATATTTTCTCCGATTTCTCGATCACGTGATCCGAAGAGGCCGATATTTTCCTGTTCTCAGACGCGTAACCAGATTCCGACTCAGACGCAGAATCACGCATAGGAGACTGCCTCCATGCCGCATCAAGCAGGGGTGGTTGCCGCCGCGCCGACGAATCGAGAGTCGGAGATTGCCGCGCCGCAGCGGAATCCGGCGGCGGAGATGAGCCCGCGAGTCTGCGCCCTCGGTGGTGATTGCTCGTTTGGCTCTTCGGCCATTTCAACAGCGGCAACGAGAAGTTGTGTAGTGGTTGGGACTTTGCTGGAACAGGTGAGGACATCTTGTATCAGTGAAATTCTCTATCTAAAACCGATCGAACAGATAATTATCTGCCCCCGGATCGTCTTTGAAACAAAATCAAAACACTCGAAAGCAAGAAGAAATATTCTAGACAACGAGACGGAGAATCGGAGATGTCACGCTTTGTCTCGAATCCGTTTTACAGTGATCTTTGATCGCCTTAAACGCTTCATTGCCACAGCCTAACCCCGAAAAAAACAGAATTGTACAGAGAGAACCAGGAGCGGCGAAGTGTTTCTCTCTCTCTCTCTCTCTCTCTCTCTCTCTGTGGATTGGATTGAATTTGTAAGTATATAAAACAAACTTGTGAAGCGAGTCTTGAATGGAGACAACGAAAACCCTAGCGGCCAGAGATGATGCGATGGAGGAAATTCTAGAGAGAGAGAGAGAGCCGGCGCAATGGCTTGAGGAGGTGAAGTGAGAAGAGGGGTTGTGAAAAGAAACACGGTTTATATGAAGCTGGGAGCGCCGGACCAGAACGTATGGGGGAGTTCCTTTTTGTTTTCCTATTCTACCCTTCGTAATTTCTTGTGAAAGTTAGTAGTTTGTACACACAGTCTTTACCTACACAAATCAAGATAGAAATATGTTTAAAATTATTTGATACATGCAAAATTTATAATAATAATAAAAAGTTCACGTGTCGAATGATTTCGAATGTTATGTTCGAAATTGTGTACTTCAATCTGTAAAACTACTTTATTTGAAAGATAGAGACTTTAAATTTACAATATCGTTTTTCTAATGTTTGCTTTTACGTACACATGCAGAGATATTAAATACGTGAAAACTCCGTTATATGGTTCGAGGGTAAAAAATGTATGAAATCAATCGCTTGCAATAAAGAGTAGCCGAGAGATAAAAGTCCAATGAACATTTAATTCAGCACGAACAATACCTGAAAAAGCATTATAAGTCCAACCACGCTACTAATTTGAGAGGAATTTTGTCTTGTTGGGCAAGAAAGTATAATACGAGTAACACTCTGACGATCACAAATTAATTAAATGTGTGCGCTTTTAACAGTAAAATTATTACATCTATTATTATAGTTGTTACTTTAACTGACGTAAAAAAATTTAGTATGCCATTGGATCATTAAACGGAACTATTTGGTCTTTTGGAGTTTGTTTGTTTATCCTTCGTAATTTATTGCGTAAATTCATCAATTTTTTATGTGAAATTTTGTACATACAGTCTTCACATATAAAGATATAAATATGTTTGAAATTATCCAAAACACGTAAAACTTACAATATAATAAAAATTTCACGTAAATCGAATAATTTCAAACATTATTTCTCAAATTGTGCACTTAAGTCTTTACAACTACTTTATAGAAAAGGTACAACACCATTTTCAAATGTTTGCTTTTAGGTACAGGAGATATTAAATATGTGGCAATTCCGTTATATGGTTCGAGGGTAAAAAACGTATGAAAATTAACCACTTATAATAAAGAGTATCATAGAGACAGAAGTCCGATGAATATTCAGCTCAGTGTGAACGATACCCCGAAAAAGCATTATGAGTCCAACTACTATGGTACTAGTTCGAGATGAATCTTGTCTTGTCGGGCAAAAAAGTACAACACGAGTAATATTTTGATAATCACAAATTAATTAAGTGTGTGCGCTTCTTACAGTAAAATTATAACATCTATTACTATTCTGGGACATAATTTTTACTTTAACTGACATATAAAAAAATTAGTACGCTATTGGATCATTAAACAGAACTATTTTGGGACATGAATTATGCGTGGATAATTCATAATTATTTTTTCGCAGTAATATGAATTAATTCAGATTCCAGACTAAGCCCAATCGTGTACATACTGGGCCAGTCTGGGCTTTAGCTTCACCAAGATCCCAGCCGGGAAAGCCCAATGCACCCATTGTAATCATTTTGTACTTATCGACGATTTCTCTGTCCCTCTCTCTCTAGAACTACCATGGCCGAACCGCACGAAACACAGACGAACCCCGCGGCTCCTGCTCCGCCACCGGCGGCACAAGTGAATCCTAACAAGCGTCCTCGAGAAGACGATGGAGGTGATGCTACTGCGTGGGGAGAAGCTCCGTCGCCGAAGAGGCGGATCAATTCGGCCACGGACGTTCTGTTCAGGATTGTGGTCCCGTCGAGGCAGATCGGTAAGGTGATAGGGAAGGGAGGGGCTCGAATCCAGAGTATTAGAGAACAGTCCAAAGCCACCATCAAGGTCGCAGACGCCATCGCGGTGAGTCAGTTTGAATCGCGTTGGAACTCTTAGGAAGAACGTAAAACTAAAATGGAAAGTGTATCAACGAGAGTTTATGTTCGAGTATGTAAAACTGCAATGATTGTTCTTATAATAAGTTAGGTTACCTAAAATTGACAAATAAATACATTCTATTTTTCAGCTACCATATGCATGGCTTGCTATCAGATTTAACACTGCCTTTTGTTTTTGTTTTTGCAGCGGCACGAAGAGCGTGTTATTATTATAAGTTCTAAGGACAGCGATGATACAGTATCTGATGCAGAAAATGCCCTCCGTCTAATAGCAAGTTTGATCCTCCAGGTGACGTTAAGTAGCAAAGCTGCAATGCAGTAGTGAATGTGATATCTTCTGTTACAATGGTATCACTATGTGTTTGGGTGAATGCTATATATTGGTGTTTAAGTAATGAATTATATGTTCTCTTTAGTCAATGCCATGTTGCATTTGTCATTGTTTGTTAATAAAACTGTCATAAATTTAGAAGGATAAAACTTAGCTGCGGTGGTTGTTGTTTTGGATTTATTTTTCAAGTCCATTGTAGGGGAACTCATTTTCTTAACTAATTAGAAATGTGTTTTTAAGAATTTTTCTGGAATTCAACACCAAAAGATGTTTCCTATTTCTTAAAAAATTATTTTTGCTAAAATGAGGAGTTTGTGCTTTCAAAAATAGTTTTTTGAAGAGTCTTCTGAAAAAACAAATATGAAACAACCACCGAACATGGACATGTCGGCATGTATGTGCTGTATTTTGCATCGTGTGCCTGTGTTTGAGCACGTGGACAGAAATAATTCCTCCCCCCCCCCCCCCCCCTCTTCCCACCACCTTTCCTTAATTTCCTACTCCCTCCCCTCCCCTCCCCTCCCCCGATGTTGCCCTCTCCCCTTCCCCTGCTACATTTCCCTCCTCCCCCGCCACCCTTGTCCCCTCCCTGAGTCTGCATCTTATTATACGCAGAACCTGCCAGCATCGAAAGAACCTGAAGCTGAAAAACTGGGGGAGAGAGTCTATTCGATCCCAACCTTGAGAGGAGGGTTTGGGTGAAGGTTTTGGGACAAATGTCCACCATTGCTTCCACCACTTCAACATGGATTGTTTACTCATCCAACAACGCAGGTGAGGTTTCCTCTCCACTCCGTGTATTTCTGTTTTATTTTGATAATATATGGATACATATGTTGCCCAACATATTATGTAGGTATAGCCATGCATGTATCTTCTTGTGTATTTAGTATGTGCGATCAAATTAGTGTTTGGATAAAAATTGGATGACTTTTGGTTTGGCTAAGTTAGAAATGGAGTTGGTAGTGCTAATTGTTTGGTTAAGGTAGAAATGGTGAGTATAGCAGAGAGAGATGAAGGGAAGATAGGAGAAGGAAAATAAGAAGACACATAGTGCATTATGGTCATTTTACAGATGTCATTTTACGGTTTTAACATTTGCTCTTTAGTACAGAACCACAGTTTAGGCAAAAAAGTTGGATGACTTTTGGTTTGGTTATGGTAGAGAATAGAAATGGAGTTGGTAGCGGGAATTGTTTAGTTAAGAAGAAATCATGTGTATACGAGAGGAGAGATGAAGGGAAGATAGGCGAAGGAAAAATATGAAGACAAATATAGCATTGTGGTCATCTTACAGAGCCACCCGGAGTTACAGTTGCACATTAGTACAAAACCGCCCGGAGTTATGATGGTTAATTTTTAGAATTATGGAGGTTTGCATAGGACTAATGTTGTTTGTAAACAAGATTGGACACGGTTCCGGGTGCTCCATATGAAACTCCATGTTCTCCCTACATCTTTTTATGTGCTCACCATTGAGCAATCAACTAGTGAGGCTTCCTAACAAAAAATTATTTCCGTTATAATTTTGCCAAGTCTTTTTGTTTCCATCTTATTCTTCCACCACTAACATCTATTTAGTAGGAATATGATATACCGTGTGGCTGCAACTTTTGCCGAACATAAATGAAAAGAGTTCTTATGCATAGTGAAAATTATAGATCAGGAAATGCATTCAAGCTATTTTCAAGTAGAATCAGATTGGCGGATGGAAGTCTATGTATCCATATGTATGTGGAGATCTCTAGTGGGGATCATATGAAGAGGATTTTCTTTTTTTAGATCTAGCCAATTAATTAGCTGAATTTTTCCTATTATTGCTGAAGTCTCACATCAAAATAGTGCGAGTTGATGAGAGTTGTTTTAGAAACAAAAAGTGTAAAGTCAAATTCATTTCGGCTATTTTATCAATTACAAAATAATGGAATATGAGTTGCTGATCAGAACATATAACTTTAAAAGGGTCTCGAAAAACAAGTAATTTTTGCTGGGCCTTTATCCTTTTTTTAGGTGAATTAGGATCCTTATTGGTTGGAACTTCTAGTTATCTGGTAGGAATTTCATATTTTTATTTCCATCTTCACAAAAAAGTTATTTTCCACAAGGGCTCATAATGTTTTTCTATGGGATCGCGGGTCTATTTATTAGCGCCTATTTGTGGTGCACAATTTTGTGGAATGTAGGTAGTGGTTATGATCAATTCAATAAAAAGAAGGAATAGTGTGTCTTTTTCGTTGGGGTCTTGCTAGAAAAAATCGTCGTGTCTTCTTCCGATTTCTTGTAAAATATATTCAATCCAACAGAGTAGAAGTTAAAGATGATATTATGCTCGTCGTGTACTTTATATGGAAATCCGAGGGCAGGTAGTCATTCCTTTGACTCGTACTCATGAGGATTTTACTCCACAAGAAATTGAACAAAATTTCCCTTTCGAGCTCCATCATCACCTTTAAACTTATTTTGGGTGATGGTTCCCAAAACGAAAGCTTCTCTTGAGCTATTTTTGGAAGTTCCTTTGATCGTTTTGAATTTAGAAAGTTGCATTAGCCTGGTCAATTTTGTTGACGGTTGACCTATGAACCATCGGTACCAAAACCTCTGATGACCACTTCACTGTTTCTAACATCTTAATAAAAATATCAATAACTTAAAGAGTACGTGAAAAATCAAATACCCTGCCATGGAAAACACAACAAGGACTACCAATTGCCGTATGGGTTGCAGATAACAATGTTGGTTTGTATTGTTTCTGCTCGGGGAAGTGGATGGGTGCCTCCCCATGGGGTAAATAGTACGAAATCCCCTCAGGATTATTGGCTTCATTTTCTTACGTGGAAGTGCAGGAAAACTGTATTTAGGCATCTTGAAATCATCAAAAGAGATGGGATTGCATTCTGGTATTCATAAAAAGAGAAGTTATGGGCACTATCGAATTCATGGAAAGTGTTTCGCAAAAAGATTGATGTATCTGTGGAACATTCTGTATCCTCAGTTTTCAATATACATCATATTCATACGAGTTCTTTACAGTGTTTGCCTGTGGTGGCCTTTTCCTTTTCCCCGTTTGTATATAGTGACATGCATTCTTTGCATGTACTTCTTTGCATGAAGTAAGTTGTTGCTACCCTACATCTCGAGTCACAAATCTTTCTTTTGCTTGTTTTTGGTGATTCACAGAAGTTTACCTGTGGCTTGGTTTGTTTACTTGTCTTATATAACAGTATGCATTTTTTTGGCAGTTTAATTTCTAATGTGGTTTTCCGGGACTGATGAAATGCATATTTTCATATAGGATGATGATGGAAATCCGGAGGCCCTGAAAGTTGGCGTTGGGCATGTGGCCTCAAATACCATAAGGCTTTTGATAGCTGGTTCTCAAGCAGGTGGTATGATTGGAACGTCAGGTCAAAACATCGAGAATCTAAGAAATTCCTCTGGTGCCACAATAACAGTTCTTGCTCAAAATCAAATCCCTTTATGTGCTTCTGCCCATGAGTCTGATCGAGTGGTACAGGTGGGTTATACCTCCAGTCCTGAAATGCATGATGCGTGTGTGATTGCTTGACTAACCATCAAGGTTAAAGGGTTCACGGATGGGGGGCCTCGTGGGGTTTAACATATTGACATATTGTATGAATTTCCGATTTGTGAAAATATTTTGGTTAATTGAGTGTATCAGTAAACCAAATTTGTACAATGATAAGAAGCAC
The DNA here is from genome assembly GCA_014822125.1 of Arbutus unedo. Lineage (NCBI taxonomy): Eukaryota > Viridiplantae > Streptophyta > Magnoliopsida > Ericales > Ericaceae > Arbutus > Arbutus unedo. Next base: position 14,923 of record JABCMJ010039237.1, on the reverse strand, counting down.
AGACATTTCCAAAGGTGTTGTTAGCACTCCCAACTAGTGTCGGAAACTATTCTAAACATCTTAATTTTGTTTTTATTTGGTACAAATGGACATGCTTTGGACACTTGGAAGAGACACATGTCCTCTTGGACACACATGGAATGGACCATGTATATAGTTATAACTCTTACAGAATATACAAGCAAGGTCTAAATGGTTACAACAGTTTGATACCGTCATTGGTCAGATTGATATAAATAGTAACAAACAAAATAGAGAAAGTTCCTTACATACTTAAGAGTTTAGAGACAGCCAACAAAATTTTTATTCCTGCAAATAAGGAGGATTTCTTTGTGCAATACGTTAGAACTTGGTTGGTGTGTTGGATTAGGCCTTTCAGCTTGGTTGCCAAATACTATTAGAATGGTAATCGGTATTGGGAAACACATTGATTAATATTCTTAGGTTGATCGATCTTATGTTTGATTGTGCCTGTTCATTTTTTGTTAAGAAATGATAAGCAAATGTGTGAAATGCATCAGATATCAGGGGATGTTTCTGCGGTGATGAAGGCTTTGGAGGAGATAGGAAGCCAACTAAGGTCTGACATCAAATTTGTGTATTCACATCATACTATGTTCTTGAATTTTTTTTTGATTGCCAACTTTATGTTTATTTTCCAATATGCAAAAATTATGGTTGTTTAGGGAGAATCCACCCAAACAAGCAATTGCGCTAATTCCAACACTTAATCGTGGCTTCAAACGACCACCTCAACAGTATTTGGACCCAACTTCAGGTAATGGTATGATTCTCAACTGCAGTTATTGTAATGTTTATCTGCTGCATTCTGCAGCTGTACCGAATATCGATTTTTGTGTCTTATAATGACATCATCTTTATGATGAGTTGATAACCTGTCTTGCAGCTGATTATATGACTCATGAGGTGCTGGTTTCGGAAGCAGTGGTTGGTGGCTTGATTGGGAGATGTGGTTCCAACATATCAAGGATCAGAACTGAGTCTGGAGCGGCAATCAAGGTAAGGAAGTCCTTAAATTTGGCTGTTAAGTTAGCTGATGGATAGTAGCTATAATGGGAGAAATGAGCACTGATCGCCTCTGCTTTGTTGGTGGATAAATTAGTTACTTAACATTCACATAGTAAAATCTTGTTTTTGTTCTCTTTTAATTTTTACCACTTATCTTATGTGAATTTCAATTGCATGTATTTTGTTTATTGTTAAGTTAGTGAAATACCGTAGTTTAACTTATTTTCTTCCCCACTCTAAGAGAAACGAGTAGGATATACCGCGTATTCAAGTTTGTTTACCTGGTTTTCCATTGAAGTTTTTTCAACTTTGACCTTAGATTTTCTGAGTATATATTTATATGTATTCATATTTCCAGATATATATGTGGGCGTAACATCTGTATTGCAGAAGTAGTGGAAAAAATCAATGGAATGTTGCTTTGTAAAAAAATGACAATGATGAACTACCAAACTCTTGCGTTTGCCGTTCAATTAATTCCTTTGTCAAGGTTTCAGCTTTTGGACTACCATTTTTAATTCACCCGTGAGGGGGTGTGGGGGGAGGGGTTTCTGTAGCTAAATTTGTGCATACGAATCTAAGATCTTGGTTGGGGTACTAAAATTAAAATTACGAATTATTGCTTGATGGTTTACTTCTATTACGTACCATAGTGAGATGATAGGTTTTGAAATCTTTGAATTGCATTGGAAAGAATCATCCGCAATATTCAGTTGATGCTGTCTTTAGCCTTGCGGTCCCTTTCTTTATCCTGCGAACTACATTTCTGTTTGCTTTGTTTCGTTTTAGGTCCATGGTGGGAAAGGTGAGCAGAATCATAGGCAAATCCAAATTGCTGGTAGTGCTCAACAGGTGATTCCCCTCTACTAAATGTAATTTCATTTTTACCCTGCTTAATTATGGTATCAAATACAAGTGGGTATGGAGTGCTGAGCTGGTTTGGATTTGATATAGGTCAGATTCGTTTTATAGATAATTAGTGATAGGCTGATAGGACTTAATGTATGCAATTGTTTGAACGGACGACAGTGTGACAGGTGTATATTTATATTTATATTGAGTAAAATGTGGTTGAATATTCTTTACAAATAGAAATTTAGAGAAGCCCAAAACTCTTACCAGTTCAAAATATAATTATAATGAGTTTATTTCTCAAGGATCTGATTATGACATTTCTGGCTGCTTAACAGGTAGCACTTGCAAAGCAGATAATTGACCAATATGTATATTCCCAGTTGATCATTGAACAAGTTGGTGCCCAACAGCCGATGTATGTTTCGTGCTTCTGATATATTTTCTGTCTGGTTTTTATGAAAGTGTATTCACTGCTCCCTCTCTCTCTCTCTCTCTCTCTCTCTCTCTATCACACACACACAGACAGAATGTGGCTGAGACTGGATAACCATATACTGTACTTGCTTTTATCCTTTTTGCATCCAATAGAGGACGTTAGATCAAAATAATGTCAACCGTTGTGAAAATATGTTTTACAGGACCCGCACCCTCTTGTATTGTATAATAGATATATCTATGATGTGCTCTCTCACTCTCTCGCATGCATGAGCCACTTTTGGATCTTTCCTCGTATGTATGTTGCAATGCATTTTTACCGCGGAAAAGGGAAATATGTTCCCAAGCTAGAGGTGGCCTAGAACGTGCACGAGTTCCTCTTGTCAAAAAATCGAAGTAAATAAGTAGAAGTGCATACTTCACGTAATTGCCTTATACTTGCATGTTAATGGCCGTATCAAGGTCACATGTCAATCGTCTATTATTAAGATTGGAAGGTCACCGAATGGCTGATTAATTGCTTGACATGATTTTAATTTTCAACTTGTTTTTTGTTTATTGCCCTATGCACTTCGCTCGTGCTTAAAGTGAAAGGATATATTTTTTCTGTTCTTGCAGTGATCCTGTAACTGGATTGATGACCCCTGCCCTCCCTCCTTTCTTTCCATCCGCGAATCCCACAAATCAAGTTCCTGTCTATCCTCCTGGTCTGCCTTACTATGCTCCACCAATGTAGGTATGTAAATAGGCCTGAGGAGCCTATCGTATTCAATGCGCGGGAAATATATAAAGCAACATTATAGTTTGCTGATTGGCACTATATGTTGTTTACATTTCTAAGTTGAAAGTTGCATTTGCGTACTGTTTAGTTCTAGCACTCTTTCTATTGTGTTAAAGAGAAGGAAATGTACTTTGTGTACTTGAATTTTTCTATAAGCAATGTTAGGGAGTTGTAGATTGTGAAGTGACTGGGTATTCGTTCTTATTTTCCTTTACTGCTACCATGCGTTTTAGTAATTATTGAGTGCTCCTGGCTCACTCTAACATGGCCCCCCTTCGTCACCGTATATGGATCTGAGATCCACACTCTTTAAGACTTAGATTTTACATCAACATTGCGTGGTTTAAAAACAACAAAGGATTGTTTAGTGGTTGAGACTTGAGACTTAAGAATCTGCTCCTTAAAGTTCAAGTTCGAAACCTCTTGGTGTTGTTACTTGTTAATTCTTATGAGGTCAATTCCTACAAAGTTTTGTTTTGATTTTAACTAGCAATTAGTGTGGACTGTAGGATTGATCTCACGTAGATTATTTGGTGTGCGCTTAATTGATCCGGACACTTTGAGTAATCGAAAAAATATTTAGTGGTGGAAAAAGCTGAGACACTACGTGTCAATGGCCTGTGAACACTGAATAATTTTCCCATACATTGAACCCAGAAGAATCAAATGATTTTAGCCTAAAAATTGTATTGTGACCGACTGATAACCTGTGCACGCGAACAAACTTTACAGTACTTTTATGGTTCTTGGGAATGAAGTTGAAAACTATTTCTTAAAACAAGTCCCCAAAATCAACTGTGAATTTGAAGCTCATGTCACCAAGCAAAATTTCAAAGGCAGGATGATAGTACAATTTGGATATACCCGCCCTTCAAACTGAACCCAACGTGAAGGTCTACCCTCATCCAGCTCTCTGTAGGAAAATCTCCAGGAGATGGCTCGGTCAGAAAAGCTGCTACAAGAGAGAGAATTCCATTTCCATGGGATAAGATATATACAAAAATTATTTTCCAATGGGGTTGGACGTCTCGTTGCCCCTCAATTCTAGTAACAAATTCTGAAGCGAAAACAGATCTGGACAACAGCTATTGAATCAAACGTTGCAACAGAGATCAATTCAACTAATATACAACAATCTGAATCGCCTGTAAGACAATGAGAAATGACATTAAAACAGCAAGGCGGATGGAAAGAAGACGCTAATTAGGAAACTTCTTGGGTCTGTCCTGCCAGAAAGCTACATGAGGGATAAGATGAAGGCTCGAGCAAACATAATTATGTTCTCCAAGAATAAATAGTATACCAAGTCGTCAATATTTTACATTCGAAGCACAGCACAAAAGTACGTAGAATAAACACGCAAAATTGGATTTGTTGCACTCGCAACAAACAGTATCAACTTATACTGATTGGGGAATGCCGTAGTGCACCCCTGCAGCAAAACGACATAGTTTTACTCACATTAAAGGTGTTTAAAGCTTAATGAAGTTTATACCAATTTAAAAGTCTCTAAACAACCTTAAATGGGGTCTAAAATACGTTGTTTTGCTGCAGTGCACCCCGAACGCCTACTACGCATGGTCCAGTTGGGTGTATGACCTCGCTACTCCACGGGGACAGGTTTCTGACTTTTCAGGCCAAACAAATTTCCAAACATCTTAGGGGCCGTGGGAGGAAGATGCATGGGCTGAGGAGCCATGAAATTAACAATCTTTTCATGCACATGATACCTGCAAAACAAACCAAAGGAGGAAAAGTAAAATAAATAGAAACCAAAGAGGGGTAAAGATGATCATGAGAGCAACTTCGTGGTGCCATTCATAACTTACCGGATCTTCCGACTCTTTGAAGCACGTCGATCGACAATCTTCCTTTTCTTGGTCTGCATTCTCTTCAGAGCATAAAAGGCCGTCTCTGTGGATGATCAATGAAAGAGAAAGAACAGTACTTAGTACAAAAACGCTCAAGGGCAGTGTCAAACTAGAGCCAGACCACTTGCTCGACATTACTGTAGGGTACCAAAGTAAGAACGGCTCATATTATGAGTTGTCAGTAGGCATGGACCAACTCCATTTGGAAAATGGAGGCCCGCTGTGCAGTGCACACAGCAGGACGTGCTGCGTGCCAAAACGAACGACGTCAACGTCGTTTTGGTTTACACAACAGGGAGTGTTTAGCGCAAAAATACAACGCCATTTTGGCACAGCAGGGTGTGCTTCAATAGATCATATTAATGGTTTATAAGCAACAAAAAGGTCACATTTGGCATACCCAACTTACTAGATCTGTAGAAATAACATAATGACAATACATTCAATGCTGGAGCACTTTACCAGATGATGTTGGGTCAAATGTCTCAAAAAATTCCTTCAGTAATTGCTGGTAGAATTCAGAGTCATCCAGAAGCTCGGGGTCGCCATCAACTTTTATGTCCTGATAAAATTAGAGGAATGAATTATTTTTCTTGACAAGATTGACGGACCAAAACGATTGTAGGTTTGGAATTTCAAAAGCAAAATCTTTTCCTCTCAACATCTTCACAAATTAGCTGTCTTTATCAATGTACAATCAAACAGACATTCGAACATTTCTAATCAGGCAACCGAAAGCACCAAACCCTCACAAAAATTGAATGTATGCATTAAGTTCCACGATTTCATGGATCTCGTCAGTCTCAAAAACTCGCGGTCAATAGTGAGAGTAGAATGTTCCACAATGACTGGAATCATGAAGGTGGTTTTATCCAAAACATTTATAAGAAAAGAAGATAAAAGAACCGAAGAACAACTTATCAAAGGAGCAAAATATCGTATCTTTGGGTGGGAAAAAAAAAAAAGGAAATTCCAACTATCAAAAACTTCCAAACTTCGCCATTTTGCCAGGTGTTCTGAAGAACAAAGTTAAGTCACTGAAGCAGAAGAAATTCAAACCTTATCCTTGGTGTTGCCATCTGCATCAGGAGCCTGCCAGTAAACACAGGTAATTAACAGGTTACTGCACTGGTAAATATTAGAAAAGCAAACTTAATGTGTGCATATTGTACATAATTTCATTAAAAGAAATCTGATCATCTTAGAATCAAACAGATGGGCTAATTCATGAACTCACAGTCCCAAATGTAGCAACAGTTGACCTGCTCTGCTGCATTCCCTTTATCATTCTACTTGGATCCCTCATGTATCCAGCAACTTGGTCACTAACATTCTGTAGGAGGAAGAATGAATCAGGAGAGTTAAATTTTACGCATTAGCAAAAGGATAAGGGTTGAACACTGGACGCGTACCTGATTGAAGGCGTGTAATTTGCTTTTAATAGCAGCAGCACCAGTTGTCACCTGTGTCTTTCTCTGCCATTTATCTATTGATTGGTTTCTGAAAGGAGCTATTCTACAAAACAGAAGCATCAACGGTCTCAGATGGAACAAACAAAGCAGAATGCATATGGACTCAACAAAAAGTGCAGAGATTCTATGCAGAAAACAGAGCGAGTCAGCAAAACGGGGAGAAATTCACAAGAGTGAATTAGAAGTTAATTGGTAATACGATACGCTGCTGGTTAATTTCTTAGAGCTTGCACGTTAATAACATAGTGATCACTTACACAGATATACGATATGAATCCTTGGTAATGCTGTTTCGGAGCAGGATTAAAAAGTACTTTACCCTTGATGCTTCGATTTGTAAACAGAGATCTTAAACAAGGAAAATTTTATAGCATGAACAAAACAATGCAAAGCACATCATATACAAACTTAGCACCACCAATTTGAACAAAATCTTGAAGTTTGTGTGCTACCCTGTTCAAAATGGATCTACATAAGTTAAAAATTGACCATAAAGTGCGGGCAGAAGAAGCTGCAACATTTCCCCATGAAAATTTCTCTAACCAACAATCCTATAGCTTAGTTTTAAGTGGCTTCATCCATCTCCAACATTGACATAATCTACGAGGATTGTAATTGAATGTTTCTTGGAAACTGGCAAGTAGATGATCGTAAACATACCTAGAGTGGATTTCAGAAATCCGTGACCATTCTGGATCACCTTCTCCATTTGAGCTCCTAGAAGCTTCTGAATGATTGAGAGTTTGACCAGAGTTGCCTTGGAAATATATGTTTAATAAGCATGCCATATAAACAGCCAATGAAGCACACGTAAAATACAAAATCATCTTTTTCACAACAGCAACAAGGTAAAGTTAAAAACAAAAAGAACAAAAGTAATGTATTTCAGAAACCTAATAAAACGAAGCCAATGTATGACCAAATTAAAGAAATGGTTTGGCAAAAATGTAACTCAATTGTATTATCACTTGATGATTGTCTTGTCAAGGGAGATCCAAGTCTTTATTAAAGAACTTCTACATTTGTGACATTACTATTAGTTCAGTTTGGCAGGTTTGGTACTGAAGGGTTCTACCAACATTTCGAAAATTCTCAAATTTCTGAGAATCTATTGTAATTAAAAGGGCAAAATGCTAAATTACAATAGGACTGCAGGAAATTAACTAATCAGTGTATTCTTTGTAACACTTATTCCACAACAGAGTATTCCTCAGATATTATTTACAATAGGAAGATATTCAATCAAACTTTCAAGGGGTACGCTGTTGTAACTATTCAAGTCAAAACAGATGGTGAAAAGGACATACACATCATTTAATTACTTGAACTATGAATCGATTCAAGGTCAGAACATAAACTACACAAAATTTCATGCCATACCATCTCTGGCTTGAGCAACAGATGGATTCTTCTCAATTAGTGCCTGTAAAAAAAAACATGTAAAGAAGGAATAGAGACTGACAAATTTCATTCAATAGTTTGAATGCATCAACTACCCGCCACATTGTCAGCATCCTACAAAGCAAGAGAAGGGGAGAAAAGAAAAAAGAAGTATGTAGAATGGCATGCTTTAACTTCCACCTCCTGCAATTCCACTAGAGAATCCAATGTCTTCTTCGATGAGGTAAGTAGCTCTGAATATGCTTCATTCACTCTACTGTCTATATCACAGAATGAAGACTTAAGAGGTTCCTGCAAATTCATGATGTTTTAATCGAGAAGGTTCCAACACAAGTATACAACGTAAACTAGCGTAGGCAATAAATTTTATCAACCAAGCAGACCTTCGGAAGTCTGTTTGAACTTGAGAATGCTTTTTGTAGCAAAAATCTGAACTCAAGAGTCTTGTCCCAGATGGCCTTGAATTGATAAAAGGGAGGAAAAGAAACGTTAAGATGCAGATTCATCAAAAGATATCAGACTATAAATGCAGAAATATTAATTGATGATATAATAGCAACTGTCAAGAACGTTCAGGTTAAGAGGAGAGAATGTTTTGGGAGCAAAGATATCAGCAGGCTAGTACAAGAAAAAACGACTAACAGATGTTTTGGTTACGGCTGATTCAAACATTTACTTTTGGCTAATTATTTGTGATGCACAGGAAAAATGTTAAGCTGGACAAGTTTGCGAACAAAATGACACAATGGAGCATGATGGGTGTTGTTTAGATCAACTGACCAAAATATGAGTACCGGAAACAAAAAAAAAATGCCAAGTGAAGACAATAAATTGACTGATAAATATTCAACTAAAACGAAAGGCCCGGTAATAAAGTGCGCAATGTACAAGAATGCTGAGAGAAAAATTACATAAGCAGACATAAAGTACAAGATCAAAGACATCATACCTTCTGGTTTTTTACTGCTTGGCCTTTGAGAAAATCCTCGTCCTTGTGATGCGTTAGATTCCTCAAAAGGTTTCTAAAGAAAAGCATTGAAATAACATGAACTATACATACTGGACATTTAGTTACTCATTTGTATAATGCACGCATCACTTCCATATGATTTTTTGCTTAAAGGAGGTCTTACTGCTCCTGCTGACGTATATCTGTTAATTCTCTATCTAGTTCTTCCATCTCAGCATCTCTTCTGATATCATTTTGCTCATCCCCATCTATGTCCTCTTTTTCCTCCTCACTGTCATCACTGTATTCACCACCATCGTCATTATACTTATCCTCCACCTACATAACCACAATTACAATACATATTGAAATTTGTAAGCACTAAGAACTTTAATGGAGCCAGAGAAAAAAACTCGGAACATAGAATATGACTAAAGACTTACCATCTCTTCTGTTTCACTTTCCTCTTGCGAACTACTGTCACTCTCTGGTTCGTTTCTTGATCTCTTTGACAACTTACCCATTTTGATATCCCTGGAATCCAAAAAACAATAAAGTCATTAAGTAACATTACCACTGATTATTTTGCTATTTGATCTTCACATAGTACAAACACGGTTCTAGCATTCAACTGCAGTACACACAATAATCGTTCTGCCTAAATTCTCTATAACATTACACAATAAAGCAACACTAAAAATTTCAAACGAACTTCTGAGTTAGATTCAGATTTTTCATCCACAGCATGAAATTTGCACAATAAAGTTTCTCTCTGACGGCTCTCCAATCAAACAAAAACTTCAGTTAAAGGCAGCAGAAATTTGGAAACCAAAAAACTAGAGGCTGAAGCTCAAATCTTTCACTATTAGAACCGTAAATGAGATAAGTTCAAGCCCCATATAGAAAAATCCATCCCAAAGGCTGTTTATAAGAACCTCGAACCCTAGCCCTACCGCTGAACTAGAATTCTATCAACAAAATGTTTTTACGTGTGTTTGCTTACGATAAACTTTATCAAACTTCAAAATCAAAGCAGGAAAAATGCTTACCCGACAAATTATCCACAAAACTTCTTCTGCACTCAACGACACACGCTCGAACAGAGAGAGAGAGAGAGAGAGAGAGAGAGAGATTCTAAAACTGGAAATCACCCGGCGACGGAAGAGAGAGAGAGAGAGAGAGAGATTCTGAGCGAATTACCGGCGGCGGGGGGGAGAGAGAGAGAGGAGGCCCGTTTAGCACTGCGCCCACGATCCTTTGAAAGTTAATACCGACTGTTATTGGGCCTACTGCGTGGCAGATCCTAACCTGGAATTCTAAATATTGGGCCGATTTTGGCCCAACCAATCGGGGATTAAAGTTTTGAGCGAACCCCATTAATTAACTCGAACAGAGTCATTACCTTGAAAATTATTCTAATATAATTCAAAAAAATATGCAAAAAATAATTTCCTTTATTATTTTAAATATATATATATATTTTTTTTTAATGATTTTTATTATGACAAAAATAATTATTAGATTAAAAAAAATCACATTGACTTTAAACAAATCACAACTTTACCTAATTGCATTGTTTATTGTTCATAAAAACTATTTAACAAGAATTATAACCATTTTTTTAAAAAAAAATTAAAAAAAAAAGTATTTTGTAGTATAAATTCTTATTAGCGGAAAATTAAATCTAGAAAATAAAACTGAGATTGTAACAATATTTTTTGTTTCAAATTTCATAGCATTGGTGGTAGGGATGCAATACATGTGGTTTGGAAGAAAAATTCATACTATATTAGAAATTTCGATCTAGAATTTTTCAAATCGAAACCTCTTTAATTAAACAATCAGTTATATACGATTCAACTCACAACACATCTTTCTTGAATCAAATCAAAAAAATATGCAAAAAACTTACTATGTTATCCAAAAGCATGTTCCCGATGATGTGAAAGTTGTGCTAGCTCTTAGTGGACTTGGAGTGTAAGATTGCACGTTCATCACGTCTATTGCCACTCGTTCAGAGGAGAAATTCGGACCAAATTGAAATTTTTTATAGAGGATTTTTCAAATCGAAACCTCTTTAGTTAGCAATCAGTTATATACGATTCAACTCACATTGCATCTTTCTTGAATCGGTTCAATAAAATATGCGAAAAGCTTGTTGCTATCCAAAATTCCGTTTTAGCTCTTGGAGAATTTGGAGAGTAAGAGTGCATGTTCATCACATCTGTCACCACTTGTCCACCTACACCAATTTTCGTCGAACTTTGACTGCTGGAGTATGAAGCACGTTTTGTCCGTCCCTGCCTCCTCTACACCGAATAATTTTCGTTTTGTTTGGTTCCGTTTCTTTACTTTCGATCTAGTTCAGTTTGAATTTTTCAATTGGTTTGATTTTTCAATTTAGTTGGATCAAACCCAATATAAAAAAAATATTAAATTATTGATTCACAAATGAGCATTTGGACTACCAATGAGCCAAACCTAATATTGAAAAATACATATTATAGAAAATCAAAAAATACAGCTTATAAAAAATATGAAAAAATTAAATAAAAAACGGTTTTGTTTTTAATTAGGTTGATTCGATTGTGTTCGGTGTTAAAAATTGATTCGATTTATCGATTTTCATTCGGGTTCGTATTGAAAAAATATAAGAACACAGATATTTCGAATATAAATGTGTTCGAAATTATTCGATGCACATAAAATTCACAAATTATTAAGTATTTTATATGCATATAATAATTTCAAATATAAAACCTATATATTTCTAACATTACTCATCCGTATTAGTAAAAAAAAACAAAGGGATCCAATGAAGCAAGTAGGAGGGAGGGGTGGGGATTGTGTGTGTGTGACAGTGTCATGTCAAAGGGAGACAAAAGAGATTCGAGGAGGGTTGTAAAGTGGGCAAACTACACGTGTCCTAATTACCCAATATTGACACGTGGCGTGCAGTGAAACTGCCCCTACGCACGTGAATGGCCGATGATAAGTATTCCTTATATCAACACACATGCTCCCTCCCCCACGTGATCCCGACCCCACTCATGTTCTTCTGTTTATTTTGGATCCGACATTGTCTTTTTCCTATTGGGGCCCATATTTGGACTTTTATCATCTTTCATCTAATTTCTCAACTGTTTTTTTTGGTGTCAGGCTTAATTTGAGCATGTTCATTATTTTTGAGATTTAAAAATTGACAACTAAATATGATAAGATTAATTTAAGCTCTGAACCGACTAGCGGTTAACCAGATTCTCAATCCCTCTAGAATCTCCCAGACTAGACTAGGGCATGGTTAATTGACCCGCCATGTCCAGTATTGATCGGCAAGCCTCTCCTCGGTTGGCCAATATTTGTTCAGATGTAAGTACCGCCCCTCCGACCGTTCAGATAGAGAAAACTCTCTAGATTGCACGTGTAACGTCACAATTTTTGACACGTTAATTTTTTTCTTCCCTTAAATACCATTTTATTTGTCAAAACGATTTACCAAAAGAAAAATAACTTTTATTTATTAAATAAAATAAAACAACTTTTAACATTTAATTAGGTAAACCGCATTTGAAGCTGAAATTACTAAAATACTCTTCGGTCTTTACATCTGAATTTAAGATAGATAATGAACAGAGCAAATTTAAAGGTATGACAGTCATGTCAATGTCTTTTCGTTAGTAGCCTCCAACTCCTCCTGTCCTGTTGAGTCCTCAATCTGCACACCTATATTTGGCATGAAATGTCAGGGGCAGAAAAATTACACTGATAAATTTTGACATTTAGTAAAAATAGTTATCTAAAAAATTGAACCCAAAGACATAATATCTATAACATGATAAATAGTAAAACATATATCACAATGAGATAAAATGCAACTCGTATTGATATGATCAAAACTCATGCTAATATACCAAAAATAGTAGATTACGTGTAAATGTGTCAAGTTTATTCTTTCTTTTCTTTAAATTATGACGATGCTTTACACGTGGCATGACGACCTATGAAAATCTAACACACGAAGCAAATATGCGAGAATCAAACCCCCATAACTCACCTCGAGACTCAATTCCGGTACTATTACCATCACCTCTTAGTGTTGGGTACAGATCAAAGTGTCAAGTTCGTCCAACACCTCCAAACCGATGTACCTAACGTTTAATTTATATTTTTTCCAACATTCAATTATGTCAACTCTATGGAAAATCAGGCATCATGCCAACTATACTAGGCTAAGACCAATATTTCCAACATTAGTCAGAATCACGCAGATCTAGCCCAATGACATAACGACAATAGTTTAATATGATTATTCCAACATCAAAGCATAATAACATCAAGTCTCAAGGGGTAAACATGTCCTCCAAATAGAGAAAACTCCCTAGATTGCGTGAGCAATCCTGAAGACTGCACCATTAATTGCTCGGCATCCCAAAGATTGCGCCGGAATTACTAGGGCAATCTTTCCAAGACAAAATATGGGAGTTGATGGCGGAGATTGCACCAGGATTAATAGCCACAATATATTTTACTGTATGTGTGAAGTAGAACTTGCGAATTCATAGAAATAATCGCCTATGTTGTCATATTCTTTCACTCACAAGTGAAAATCGGTTTGGAATAGTTGGGGGTTTTGGAGTAACTTGGACCAAATTGATTGATTTGGGAAAAATGTATTGAATACCGATCCCGATAAAATTAATCAGGGGATCGAAATCGGTTCGGGGGCGATTCGGTTTGGATGGGGATTTTGGGAATTTTGGTTTTTCAATTCTAAATGGGCTGCATCATTATAAAAAAAAAAATCAAACCACAAGCAAGGAAAAAAAATAACCAATTATATTGCATGTACATGAACTAATTTTACCATTAAATGGGTTGGAATCCCAAAGTTCATCTTTTTATGAAACATCTTTTGAGATTTGATACAAGCCCAGTAAAAACACTAACACCCATTTTGCCCAATTCAATCGTTGCCGACCAAAATTTTAGATAGCTGAGACCGAATTTGAAATTTTTAATTTTTTTCTCCAAAAAATGGAGATCGACCGATCCTATAGTCAAACCAACTAAACCCAAAAATTCTCTATCGATCGATTTTTTTGTTGATTCTTTTTGTCCGTCATTTTGCTGGGCCTACCCATATTAGGGATGAAATCAGTTCGATCCGATCAGATTTTTCAATCATGATAGATCGAACCGATCAGTTCAGGATGAAAAAAATGATCCTCGATCTTGAGCGAAATTGTAAATGAACCGGTTTGCAATGCTATTGCTCACCTTTCGCTGTTTGGATCACCTCGAGATGTTATTTCGATGATCAAAATTATTTTATTTTGATTAATATATTATCTACAAATAATATGCTGAGATATATTCATAACATTGGTCAAACAATAATTTGAAGAAGATTGAAAAACATCATTAAATTCTACTGGCCATGAAACTGCATAAAGAAGTCCAGCTAAACTAATGGTGTTGAATTGATGGTGGTCTATAAATGTGCAATTAATAATTACATACCCACACGGTTTCCGTAAAACCAATTAAGATACTGTTACCTTTTCTTAAACCCACAACCTATTAACAACACTAATAAGTTTTGTCCGAATTCAGCACCATTCTCACATGCACCACGCGCTGCTCCCTCCATCATCAATTTTAAGGAAAAAAATATTACCGAAAAAATCAAATCGAAAAAAAAAAAAAACTTGCAATTTGATCGGTTCAAATTATGAATAAATTGATTTCGGTTTAGTTGTACAAATTTTTTTTGGTTGCGATTATGGGTTTTTCTATTTTTTATTGTAACCGACCGAACATAATTGAATTAAAAATACATACCATACAAAAATTAATTTTATAAGACGTGTTAAATCTTAACCATTTAATTTTACATGATAAAATAACTTAATTGGTAAATTTGACCCAAAATATAACAGGAAGTCTATGGATCGTCTCGGTCTATTTTCGATAGGTTGTGGGTTAAGAAGTATAATGTGAATGAATTAGAGCTTATTTTTTTATTACCCTAACTATCCTGACCGAGTGGATTCTGAACCAATATCTTCTTTTATAAATTCGATTAGAATTGGTACAAAAAATTCTACTCCAAATCGATTAAATTTGTACT
>JABCMJ010039233.1:0-15448 GCA_014822125.1 Arbutus unedo | reverse complement strand
CGGCGCATCAGCGACACTTTTTCCGGTCGATCAAGAATCATTTCTACGCTTGGCCGCATAGTGACCAAAATTATTGCAATTGTAACACTGAACTTGAGATTTATCATAAGTTCTTCCAAAAAATTGAGAATTATTTACTCTTCCTCGCCCTCTTGAATAATAGGTGTGTTGGCCTTTTTCGTCCCTGTTGAATGAATTTTTGAAATTATTTGGTCCTCTACCACAGCCTCGTCCACCACGTCCTCCATAGCCATGGCCATGTCCTCGACCTTGACCTCTTTGATTTTGCTAGATCTTGTCTTCCTTCTTTCTCCTTAAAGGGAAGTTTTTTTGAAGCACTTACTCCAATGACTCTTACTTCTACCTGTTAAGTCGTTCTTCATGGGCTAGCAATGACCCCATGAGTGCGTCAATCGGAAATCTATCTAAATCTTTAGATTCTTCAATGGCTACAACAACATAGTCAAATTTTTTGTCTAAGGAACGAAGGATTTTTTTTACCACGTAGTTATCTTTTAAATTTTTGTCATACCTTTGCAAATTATACACAACAGTCAGGACTCTTGTGAAATAATCCGAAACTAGTTCGGAATCCTTCGTTGTCAAAGTTTCAAATTCACCTCTTAAAATTTGGAGGCGAACTCTCTTAACCTTCTCAACAACACCATGAAAGGTTTCGAAAATCACCCATGCTTCCCTAGAAGCGATTACTTTTGCAATTTTTTACAACATAACATCATCCAAACATTGGTGGATGAGTGAAAGAGCCTTCTGATACTTCTTGTTCATCGCCTTCAAGACATCCATTTGAGCTTGAGTCAAAGTAGTTACAACTTGTGGTTGTGTAAAGTCTGTTTCTACAAGCTAGCTCCCACAAGTTTTTCATTCCAAGAATCGCCTTCATGCGGATACACCAATTCTCATAATTGTCTTTGGTTAACCGGGGCATTTGAAATGGAAGCATTCCATTATTTGCCATATCTCACACACATTCACAATATGAAGAAGACAATATATGAAAAGATTTAGAATTTTATTTTCACTCATACTAGAAAGACTACATTACATGTAAATTTATACTGGTCATAAAATATAACTCTACACCAAACAAACATAATACCCATAACCTCCACTAACTCAATTATTCCCATAACCACAAAATAAACTCATAATTACTTTGTGTAACTCCCACTAACATGACAAAAATATAACTCTTAAAATATTAATAAAATATAACTCCTATTAATAAAAATAAAGTTTATTTTCAACACACCCAATGGCATAAGATTATATTTGAGGCTTCGCATGCTAAAGGTATCAACAGTTGTTTCTTCAATGGGAGTTCTGGCATAGATAATCCACTGGTAGAAATTTTGCTTCAACAGTAAAATTTGGATTTTTGCCTTGGTGATTAAGTTGTTGATTTCCCCCATGTGAATGAGATACTTTTGGAACGATTTGCACTATTGGAGATCAATACAAGCAATTTTAGTTGATCTTGAAGTGATTTGATTAATCTCTAAACAATCCCGTGCATGCTTTAGTATTTATTGTTCTTGGCCTTTTCCTCCATTTGATATGGTTGTATAGTTGTACTAATGTATGTAAGATAAATGTGGTAATTGAGTGCAAAGCTAAGTGGAAAGAATGTGTGGAGTAACCAAAGTGAGAGGAAGTTGAGTTGAGATTTTGCTCGTCCTTACCTGAGAGTTTTGTAAATTGTTGCGTGTGATCAATAAAGTAAACTTTTGCTCAAGTGTTGTTCGATTGTGTGTGAGTATGATTCTCTAATCCTTAACAAGTGGTATAAGATTATAGATTGAGTGTGGAAATTGGTCCAGACCTCTCTACAGACTTTCCCAAATTTTGGAGTTGTTCGAAAATTGATTTTGAACACACGTATGAAATCTTGAGGCCAAGAAAATCGAGCTGGTGGTTGTCTGCCTGTAAAAAGTCACTGGACATAAGCTCACCTTTCGATTGAAGGTGGCACGTGCACGCGAGTTAGATCCACTCCCAGCGTGGATTACACGCGCCCACCAGACGAAGAAGATGACAATAACATCAATGACGTTAGCACCACAATGTTCTCTCAACAGCTAATTTAGCTGCCATATGTGTCCAGCTCATCGTCCATGTCAGTGTCTCGTAGGCATCACATTAGCAATAGGTGTTGAGCCAATTGCCACGTAGATTGCAAGGTCAGCAAAACAAGGGCCTAGATTGCCATGTCACCTATCACATGTATTGCCAAGTCAGTGACGTTGCTGAGTAGTAGTGATATGTGGTCACCATGTCAGCTGGGTGTGCTGAGACAATGTCCAAGTGGTGGTGCCACGTCAATTAGGAGGTCCAGTGCCCAGAGCCCAGCCATTCGAATATACTTGGTGCTAAGGAATACTTGAGGGCGCCTTTTTTTTGTTTTGCAATTTTAGAGTCGTTTTAAATACAATTTCGGCAAGAGCATAGTACTTTCTAATTAATTTTGATGTTTTGGATCCAACCCCTTGCTCTGTTTTGTGAGATTCGACTATGATATTTTGGTGTTGTCATATTCATAGCCCTAGGAGGCAATTTTTTGTGATTCAAGAAAAACCAGGAGTTAAAGGGAGGTAAGTTTTTTATTTTTTTACTTCCAAGCAAGATCTTATAGGTTAATATGAAGTCCATGATTGCATTGACAATGACCAACTATGTGATTTAAAAGTTGAGAATGGAAGATATGCTATTTTATAAGGATTTGTACGATCCTTTGGGATTAAAGGACATTAGATGTCTAGAGAGCATTTTCTCTAACGATGAAGATGGAGACAATGTACCAATCAAACATATCGCGGAATAAGGTGTTGCTTATTAAGGGGGTGGTGACTCAAAAACTTCAAAGCAGGAGTTCAATTCTAGAACACACTAGTCAGTACTAAGATTTGGTTAACCAGTTGGCCAGTGTTGAGATAAAGTTTGAAGACGAAATGCAGGCTATGTTACTTCTCAATTCCCTTCCAGACAACTGGGAGACTTTTGTAGTTTCTCTGAGCAATTCAGCGCCATACGAGAAGATAACCATGAGTATGGTTAAGGACTCATGGTTAAGGATGTGTTATTCAATGATGAGGCGTGGAGGATGGAGATGGACACTAACAGCTACAACAAAACATTGTACGTTAATATGACAAGTGGGAGAGGTAGAACTCAAATGCAGGCCAACAAAAGTACGAAGAGAGAGCAATTAATAGGTCATGTGTTTACTTGGCATCGTTATAATCAAGATGGGCATATTCAATGGAATTGTCCCATGTATAAAGTAGATAGAGGGGAGAATCATTCTTTAGAGGTACCAATTGGTGTGAAATCCAAGGATTTAAGAGATGCGCTTTTGGCAACAACAGCAAGCACAAAGTTTGATAAATCAGACTACATTATAGACTCAGGGTGTTCAAAATGAAGATGGTGTTTTTATTTGTCAAAAGAAGTATACCAAAACTCTTCTTGAGAAGTTTAAAATAATGAATTGCAAATCGGTTGCGACTCTTTTAGTTGTGAATGAAAGGTTGACAAAAAAAGATGGAAGTAAAGAAATTAATGCATTCTTTTTATAGAAGCTTGGTTGGAAGGTTGTTGCATCCGAGCAAATTGTTAGAACTTATTTGAAAGAAGAAACAGGGGAAGAAGAAAGAAGAAAGAAAGACAAGAAATACCTAAGTCGGTAACGCAGGGAGACACACACGAGAAATGGGACTAGAGGCTGCAGCAAGTTGTGCCTGACGGTGTGCCTGATGATATCCATTGCCCTCTTGATGGCCACCAATCGGAGCGCTTGCCTACAATGAGTCCAAAAATGCGGCCTTATTCATCACTCAGACCAAAGTGCTGACGTCCAAACCTACTGACATATTTTGACCTCCTGTCTTTTTTAATCATACGTGAAACGCACTCAGAAAAATGCATGGTTAATTAAATATTTACTTATGAACACCTTATCACCTCTTGCCAACGATGAACCATTCATTACTAAAACAAGTGTATGGACAGTGCCATGATGACGTAATTGCATACATCAATCACATTTGATATGGGATACCAAAAATAGAAATGCCTGGACCATAATTTGTTCACAAGTAAACAACAGATATAAGTTAAGAAACACAATAAGACATGAGTGAGTATCATGACAACAGTGAAACATAAAATATTACATTAGCAACACTACGTTTATTCAGAAAAATATGACATTTCTAGGTCGGCCTTTTGTTATGGGTCCCTCCTAATTGTTCTAATTAATTATCGAGGGTCTCCTTGCATCTACAACCAAGCCTTGGCACATGACCCGTTGGGGTCGTCACTTGAATCTTAACGTGAAGTCTCTAGTAAACATCATCATATAGACGATTTTCTCTTCTGCCATATATCATCTGCACTGATCGCGCTTTCAAACCTTCACCAAACTCTTTGCACTTCCCTTTAAGCTTCTTGCGGTGAACAAACAGGTTCGGCCTTTGAAGCAATGCAACAACATCCCCCTCAAATGGGGTCTTGCTCTAGTCCAACATATAGTAAACATCTTTTGCCGTATTGTACTAGACTTTGGGCTCAACAAAAATGTGTTTACTTGAAAATGTCAAACTGTTGTCGAACCATGGAATCGATCGATGGTCTTCAAGTTGATTGAGACTCCTAGTCAAGATTCGACTAGTCATTTGCCAAACTATCAGTCTAGTTCTCTCCCACTGATAAACACTCATGTGATGGGCCAACAAACTCTACAGTGATCTAAGGTGGGTAAGGGTGGACGAGAACAACCCTTGGTACCACCACCGACGTCAAATTGATAACCATTGGCCAAGCATCTAGTTGTTTTATGAGGAACACTCTCCACTCTCCATTCTTCTACTGAACCAATTTTCATTGAGATTGACCGTGTTAGTGAGACAATTCCGAGATTGACCGTGTTAGTGAGACAATTCCGACACAATGTGTGAATTATATATACACAAAAACGCTTATGCATTATGTATACTGTAAAATAGATTTTGATAATTTTATCGCATGAATTAATTGCGTTGTTTGCCCTCCGTAGTTGAACTACCACACAAGCTGCAATGTTTGTATAAAATGCATTATAAAGATACATTTGAAGTATTTTTATATATTCTTTTAAAATTGTACTAGCTTTGTAAATTCTTTTAGGAATGGTCTTACTTTAGTTAAAAAAATTCCTAAATCCCCTCATTTATTTTTTGTTATTGACTTTTGTACTTGTTGTAAAATCTGAAACTTTTTTGTCCTAATTTATATTATTTTCTGATGTTGGGAAACTAATCTAATGAAAAGCTAGCATTAAAATTTCATATGATTAATGAAAAACAAGAGAGAGAGGATATAAAATGAAAAGTGATAACATTAAGAACACATATTATTTGAACATATAAGTGTTTAAAACCATTAACTATACGAATAATTTTTAATAATTTACAAATTTTATATGTATCTAATAATTTCAAGACTTTTACTTTAAACAAACCAAATAGAATTTGCTGTTTACACACACCCATTCTCTCTCTCTCTCTCTCTCTCTCCCTCTCTTCGAGCGTCTCTGTCTCTGCTATGGCAGTGGACAGACTCACAGTGAGGGTCTCAAACATCCCTCAAATTGCCACGGCAAAGGACCTCTTGGACTTCTTCGAGTCCTCAATTGGCAAATCCTCCGTCTACGCCTGCGAAATCACCAGCGATCGCAAAAACTGGAAGTCCAGAGGTTTCGGCCGTGTCCAGTTCGACACCCTCGCCGCCAAGTCTTCCGCTACAACCCTCGCCCAAAATGGCAAACTCGTCTTCAAAGGATCTCTCCTCTCTCTTTCGCCCTCCTTCGACGACGTCGTCGCCCGGCCCGTCGAGCTCCAGAATCGGGTCGGACGTGGGGTTCTGCACTGTGGGTTTTTGGTTAAGGATGATTGCTTGTGCGTGGTGGAGTCATTGGAGGGTGCCAAGGCGTGGGTTATGCCGGAAAGGAAGAGTATAGAGTTTTGGGTGGTGGGTCATAATCGGGAGTGTTACAAGTTGGAGTTACAGTATGATCATGTTTTGGAGAGTAGCGGGTGTCGTTTGGGTGGTGCGCAGGAGCCCAATGCAGTGCTTCTCAAGGTATAATTTGATGTTATAGTGCCAGGTTTGTTGCATTTTTTATCCTGTTATATTTCAATTTTTACGGGTTTCTGTTGCTGCTGGCAAAAAGATTATAATTTTGATTGATTGGGTTATTGAGTTCTTAGTTTGGTTAGGAGCTTGATGCAGTGCTTCTGAAGGTAGAATTTGATGTTATGGCGCCAATATGTTTTGTGCTTTTGCTTATCTTTATTGGTTCTGTTACTTCGGGCACTTATTATTCACTGGGACATAGAGTTCTTAGTTTAGTGAGGGACCCAATGCAGTTTTGGGTTTTGCAGTGTTGCTTCTTTACTAGGATTGCCTTCATGATTTTGTTCATGAAGAATTCAATCTTAATCCCCTGAGGTGTCATTACGCAGTTCTGTGGCTTCCTAAAGGTAGGAATTGCTACTCAAATTGTTTGGTCTGATTCAACTTTTACCCAACCAGATTTATGTTGCAGGCTTGATTAGATTGCTGCATAGGATTGGTGCCATTGGGCTTCAAAATAGGGCTGGTTATGATTGTTTAAATGGGCTGATTGATGTTTACGTATTAGGATCCTTAACCTTCATAATTTTGTTAAACTGTGCACTTTTACACTTTCTCGAAGACCTTAAGCTCGAATTGGGCATTGTGCTTGCACTAATTTTATTGCCTAAATCCCAAGATTGGGCTTTGAGTTGCAGTACATTAAGTGGATATCTCTTCGCCATTATCATTGCGTCAGGCTATGCTCAATGATGGTAGGATTGGACTTTTATTTCTTCTAGTAATCCATGTTTTAGCATTTATTTCCCTTAAACATCTAGGTCACGCAAATTTTGCATCTCCTTGGGTGTTCTGTTGTGCTTTTGTTGTGTCTGAAAGGTGCAAGGATGGTAGGATTATGTAGTGCTTTCAATTATGATGTTACGTTGGAACATTTTATTTCTACTATTAATTCATCTTTTAGCCTATTGTCCTGCTACGCCTCTTCATCCCTGAAATTGTGCATGATCTCCTTAGGTACAACATGTTTGATTTGGGAACTTTAAAGAATTTTGCAATTGAAGACAACAATGTGCCCCTGGAATATCGTGGACGGCAGATCCGATTATTGTCAGACTTGGTTTGTTAAGCTAAATGGGATTTATTGTATTCTATCCCCTAGTGATATAACATTCCTAGTGGAATTGTCCATAGCCCGGGTGGAGCTTACTAATTTCCTTTTAATTTTAGAATCTGAGAATTGAACTTACATGATGCATTACTCATTTAAAATGAACGTAACTGTACTCGGAGGTTGGCAGATAGAATACATATATGGTACTGAAGACGATGTAATCATGTGAGATAGGATATTTTGACAGTCGTTAATATGTTATGTTTGTTTGATTTGGAAGAAAACTTACCAGCTGAATTCATATTGGTTGGTTTCCAATGGGGCTAGTGAGTTTGTTACTGATTTTTATACTACACTTTTCCTGTGGAAACTCTTACTTTAAACTTTTCTTTTCAGCTCAAACACGCACCAAGGATTTACCTAAAAATGGCTGGACCTAATATCGCTTCAAAGTTCATTGCCAACCGGTACTATTTCTGCAAGGAGGATTTTGAGTTTGTTTGGGTACGCACTACAGATTTTTCTATGATGAAGTCCATCGGCCAGTCATCTTCACTTTGCTGGGAAGTGAAGGAAGAATTACCAGCTTTCAATATTTTTACAAGTTTGCCCTATTTTAATAAAGATCCTAAAGATCTAATTCTAGAAGAAGGGGAAGAATTTGGTTCTACATCTGAGCTAGTTCCTCTAGTAAGATGCCAATCAGATTCAAAATTAGCATACGAGATCCTATACCAGCTGAATTCCCTTGTTCACACTCACAAAATCAGTCTTGCTGCAGTGGATGATGATCTGATTGAGATCCTAAGCGCTTTGGATGTACACACTGCAATGATGATTCTTCAGAAGTTGCATAAGCTGCAGTCCACTTGTTATGATCCCTTGTCATTTATTAAAACCCGACTACATATTCTAAATGCTAAGAAACTTCCTTCGTCATCCCTCACTAGGTTAACAAATCAAAATCTAATGAGGTGTCATAGAGTCCTCGTTACTCCATCCAAGATCTACTGCTTAGGACCAGAGCTTGAAACCTCAAACTACGTTGTGAAAAAATTTTCTGCATATGCTGCTGACTTCCTAAGGGCTACTTTTGTTGAAGAAGATTGGAGTAAGCTACCGTCTAATGCCCTCGCCACAAGTCTTCAACAAGGTATATTTGCGAAGCCTTACCGGACCAGCATATATCATCGAATTTTGTCTGTTCTTAAAGATGGGATTGTGATTGGGGCCAAAAGATTTGAATTTCTGGCTTTCTCAGCTAGTCAACTCCGGTCAAATGCCGTGTGGATGTTTGCTTCTAATGAAAATGTTAGTGCGGAAGATATCAGAGAATGGATGGGTTGCTTCAATAAGATCCGAAGTGTGTCAAAATGTGCTGCGCGAATGGGTCAGTTATTCAGTTCTTCTATGCAAACCCTGGAAGTCCCTTCCCAAGAAGTTGAGGTTATTCCTGATGTCGAAGTTACCACTGATGGTATTGGTTATTGCTTCTCTGATGGCATTGGGAAAATCTCCCAATCTTTTGCTACCCAAGTTGCCCAAAAGTGCGGACTAAATCACACCCCTTCGGCGTTTCAAATTCGCTACGGGGGGTATAAAGGTGTCATAACTGTTGACCGTAACTCCTTCCGGAAGCTTTCTTTGCGCGGTAGTATGCTTAAATTTGAGTCAGAAAACAGGATGCTTAATGTCACAAAGTGGAGCGATTCAATG
Organism: Arbutus unedo; assembly: GCA_014822125.1. Classification (NCBI taxonomy): domain Eukaryota; kingdom Viridiplantae; phylum Streptophyta; class Magnoliopsida; order Ericales; family Ericaceae; genus Arbutus; species Arbutus unedo. The sequence continues at coordinate 6,486 of JABCMJ010039233.1, read as the reverse complement.
CCTTGCTACTTGAACAGGGAGATTGTTTCCCTTTTGTCTACCTTGGGAATACAAGATACAGTTTTTGAGGCTATGCAAGATCGGCATCTCCGTCTTCTTGAAAAAATGCTGACAAGTCAAGAGGTAGCATTGAGTGTTCTAGAGAGCATGGGTGGATCCGATGCTAAAGGCATTCTAGCAAAGATGTTGCTCCAAGGTTATGAGCCAAATGTGGAACCTTACCTCTCTATGATGCTTAGGGCACACCATAATAGCCTGTTGTCTGATTTAAGAAGCAGGTGTAGAATATTTGTGCCGAAGGGAAGGATCCTTATTGGATGTTTGGACGAAACTGGCATTTTAGAGTATGGACAAGTTTATTGTCGCATCACTATGACTAGAGCAGAGCTGCTGCAATTGGAGGGGCATAGTTTCTTTCAGAAGGTAGATGAGACAACGTCTGTGGTGATTGGGAAGGTTGTGGTAACAAAAAATCCATGCCTTCACCCAGGAGATGTTAGAGTCCTTGAGGCTGTCTATGAGGTGGCACTTGAGGAGAAGGGTTTGGTGGATTGTGTCATCTTCCCTCAGAAAGGAGAAAGGTACGAAACACTGCTCCGAAGAGTTGTTACCATATTCTATTCGAAAATCGCCTTTTACGGTGCTAGTGAAATTAGGATAAACATATATGTTGTCAGAATTTAGCTTGTTTTATCCTCGTTTTTAAACTTTTCCAGGTGGAGAGAAATAGTAGGTGCTAGGAGGTGTTTATGTGTGTGTGTGTGTGTGTCTCTCTCTCTCTCTCGCGCGCGCACACTTACACATTCACACCAACCACTTTAACTGATCACATAGAGATTTTTAAGCATTGGTGACGGTAGTTGGTGGTGGTGGGGCCAGCTGATACCATCAACCTGCAGAAAGTTAGTTATTGGTTTTTCTGCACTGAATATTTCCTTGGTCTAATTTTGATGCCACTTGGACATACATGCACTGCATTTCCTCCTGCATACCACGAGCAAAGTTATGAGGTTTTAAGGTGAATGTCACCGATGTGGTGTAGTTACACAGTGGTTCTACCATAAGGAAATCTTAGCTATAAAGAATTTGTGCCTAGTATTATTGGTTTTTGTTACGAGACTTGTGGTGTGATTTACGGGTTTTTGTTGTAGGCATGATCTTTTATGATATTAATTATGAACTATTGTGTTTTAGTTAGGAAAGGGTTTGCGGTATGCACCTTTTGAGTGGGGTGTTTTGTTTCCTTTTCTCACTTGCCTAAACCATCCCAGTCTGTTTCCACAACAATAGAAAGAACTACATTGGCAATGAAATTCATAAGAGTTGACTGCCTTATTGAATGAAAAATTAATTATAGACTGATTGTTTATTCGCTTATATTGAAAGGATCTACATGCCTATATGGTTCTATGGACAAAGAGGTTATTGTACAACAATTTCACATCATTAAATGCAAATGTAATATCTCACGTATGTGTTTGTTTTTTTGCTGTTAAGGACGATTGATTCAAAATATTGAAATGTTTCTTTTACTTATGATATGACAAGTTTAATTCAGTCTGTGATCTGTTCTTTATAACAGGTTATTTGTTGATTAGTATACACATTACTTTCTATGGGACTCTTTTAAGTTTTGAGTTTGTGAATGACTCGATCTAGCCATACTCCTCGAGCCGCCGCTGCTTTTTTCAACGGTTTATGCTTGACTGTTACACTGATATATCTGCAGACCTCATCCAAATGAATGCTCTGGTGGTGATCTTGATGGAGATTTATATTTCATATGCTGGGATGAAAATCTAATCCCAACCAGTACTGTGGCCCCCATGGACTACACTGGCCGAAGGCCTCGCTTAATGGATCACAATGTGACTTTGGAGGTAACTTGAACGAAAAACTGAATTATGCCATGACTAAAGTACAACACATTCTCTTAATACCCATTTCACTTAATTTGCAGGAAATTCAAAAGTTCTTTGTTGATTACATGATTAGTGATGCTCTTGGCGCCATCTCTACTGCTCATTTGATACTCGCGGACCGTGAACCAGATAAAGCCATGAGTCCGAAATGTCTTCAGTTGGCAACCCTCCATTCAATGGCTGTTGACTTTGCAAAGACAGGAGCACCCGCCGAGATGCCTAGGTTTCTGAAACCGAAGGAGTTCCCTGATTTTATGGAAAGGACAGAAAAGCCCACTTACACCTCCAAAGGGGTACTTGGTAAACTCTACCGTGCCACTAATAACTCGAAAGTGTGTAAAAAATCAGACTTAGTTTGGTCCAACAAGATATCCCAAGATGCCTATGATCATGATCTTATAGTGACTGGGTTTGAAGACTTCATTGAAGTTGCAAAGGGGCACAAGGAGATGTACGCGGATAAAATGAGCACGTTGATGAATTTCTATGGGGCAGAGAGCGAAGATGAGATCCTGACGGGAAATTTGCGCACAAAGTCAACTTATTTGCAAAGAGATAACAGGAGGTATTATGAAATGAAAGACAGAATTCTGGTGTCTGTGAAGAGCTTAAATAAGGAGGCCAAAGGGTGGTTTGAGAGCAGCTGCAAGGCAGCGGCTGAGCAACAGAAGATGGCCTCTGCGTGGTACCACGTTGCTTATCACCCGACCTTTTGTCAGGAAAGCAGTTATTGCTTGGGGTTTCCGTGGATTGTTGGTGATATTTTGTTGAATATAAAGTCTGCGAAGAGTAGAAAGTTACTGGCATGAATTGTGTTTTGTAACATCAGAAGGGGGACAATTCTGGGAATTTATGATGCCGATGTCATCAACCTGTATCCAAAACATCATTTAACTTTGTATCAGACACTGTAATTTGTATTCCAATCCAGTTTGGATGCCTCAGTTGTGTGGGGGTGTAGCATCAGTTTGAATGCCTCAACCTTGTATACATCACCATGGTGCACCTGCGTGTGTACATTCACCGGGCCAAGCTTACACTAAATGACTAACGGAAATTAAAAAGCGAACTGGGTTAACCAACTTGGGGGATTAACGGGTCAACGTGCACCCCTTCAGTCCACCATCATGGTTAGAAGTGGGTTTCAGTTGCGGCATGAGCTAACGCATGTCTTTGACAATCCCCTTTCGATCCATGTGTTGTCCCGTTATAAAAAAAAAAATCATTGTCTTAAATGCGGGCAAGACATGGATCATATTTTGCAAAATTAATTGTACAGATATATCATCCTTCAGAAAAATGTCAAATTTAAAGTTGGATCCTTATTTTAAAGAGTGGACATGAGTTAGCTTTAGCGAAGCGTGTGTAACGCTACAATGCACTTATTGTGTGGCAATTAGCCAGTACTTGGCTCATTTCAGGTCTGATTATTTCATTAAAACAGTCGATTTTTTATTTTTGTTTTTATTTTTTATCTTGCTAAATAATCAAGTCATGAAATTTTAATTTGATTGAATATTTTAATCTTGGGATCGAAGCACATTTATCTTACAATTTATTTTTTTAATTATTTTAATTAGAATTCTTTTACAAAGATAAATATGTTATGGACACAAAGTTATCGTGAACATTAGGGGAAAAAATGAATAATTTCAGACCAAATAACTGGAGCTTGAATGATCCCACATTAGTCGCACATCACAAGTCATCCAGTCTTGCTCTGTTCACTTTGTATTCAAGATCTTGCTTTTCTATTATTATTTTTTTTTTTTGAAAGTTGACTCCATGATACTGAAAATTTACTCTCCCAAAATTTTAATTTTTTTAGAAAATCGTATCGTTGTTTGTCATGATTTTTAGAAAAAGTAAACTAATTAGAATTTTTATGTTGATGCAGAAAAGATCAAATACAAAAATATTCTATTTTGTTATGAAGGACGTGACAATTTTGTTTTACAAGAGATTAAAAATCTTTCGTGGATCAAAATCACATATGAATCCGTAATTATTCGATACACGCAAAATCCATATTATTTTGAAGGCCCCACAAATAATATGTCTAGATCGGTACACAAACAGTATATTCCTATACTTGTTTTAATCCAAAACACTTGCATAGGAAAAGCTTGTTATGACAGTCAAAAGCACTTTTTATTCCCCAAGAACAAGACAAAAAAATATTTGTAGGCAATGGAAAACCAACCTCATCCTATCCTTTCCTTTTTGATCATTTTTTGGTGAGGTATTCATTATCTTTGTTTTTCATATCAACTGTAAATTTCATTCTATATTGACAGGCCCTAATCCCAAACAAACAAACAAAAAGACAAAAAGGGGATGACAACATTCACCTCATCCATACTAAATTCAACATAACGCACACAGGCGCATGTTATCCCCGCCGCCGCGGCTTACCCGAACCCTCTTCTCTCACGCCCCGTTATGTAATCGGCGATGCGTCCTTGCCGAGGTCCATCGGCGAATTCGCCGACATCGGGATCGCCGCGTACCTCAACGAAAAGTTCCGAATCCCGTACTCTTCTTCTTCCAAATCACCGTTCTGCCCCTCCCCGTCGTCGAAGTTGAGGGCGTAACTCAGAGGATCGTACTGGAATTTCCCGTGTCTACATCCCCCTCCGCCAGACTTGCTTCGGTTGAACCGCCGTATAAAGGTCTTCCAACGCGGACCCGCGACGATCTCCGACCACTCTCTAATCTTCATCAGCGTGTTGATCCCCCGCGACCACCACCCCTCCTCGACGGCCGACGATCGGATGGATCCGAATCGCGGTATCCAGAAGCAGCAGCGTTCCCTCTGGAAGATCATCTCGGCCTTCTCTTCGTTCGGTGCAGCATCCTTTGGCGAGAATTCATGGCCCTCAATAGCCATACGTCTATTATATATATATATATACTTATATATCTATAAAAATACTACTTGCAGAGATGTTATTATATCTAATTCTCTTGATAAAGAAGCAAGAATTGACCGTTTACCCTAGATTTGGCTCCTGAGAACCCTCCCTCCCTCCCTCTCTCTCTCTAGCATTGTAACGATGGATAAGGATCGTATCGTATTATAGGAGTTGGCCGTGGAAAGTTGTAACGGAAACTAGGGAGTGGAGTGGGGGTATGGTGACTGGGGAATGCCAGTGCACGATTAGTTTTATGACCGTTAACGGTAACGCCGACGACAACGGGTTGGAGCCGGTAATTCCAGTCTGGCTCAAGACCTACCAGTTCGGTAGAGGGGTTTTGTGGTAATTTAAATTAGAAAGTGGAGTTTGGGTGAATTATCTGGTAATTAATAGGACCCGCTCTGCTTACCGTTGACATTAAATTGAAAAACTTTAGTTGACTTTATGATTGGGCTAGATATTTTGGATTAATTTTCACTTTTACCCCATATATTATATTATTTTTTATCTACTTCGGCCATAAATTATGAATCTTGTTTAAATAGTTTATAAACTGTATAATTTTACACCTTGATTGAATTATTAACTAGGAGCATAAGTCTAAACCGACAAATTGAACCAAATTGGAAAACTAATCCAAACCAAATTGGAAAATCAAACTCCCAGTTTAGTTTGTTTTTTAACTAGATCGGTCCAGCTCAGTTCAATTTAATTTTTCGTAGAGAATTTTGGTTCGTTTTGATTTTCTAGCTCTAAATATCGGATCGAATCGTATTGGATCAGAATAAAAAATATTAATTTTTTTGTTATAATTTGTATTTTCTTTGTAATATGTATTTTTTGTAGTATTTGTTTTTTTAACTATATTATTTAGTTCTCTGGATATATATTTTTACATTGGGTTTAACTCTTTAATAATTCTGAATTAGGTAAAACTTAAATAATAATTATTAAATTTTTTCTTAAATAGTTTATTTAGTTCAGCACGAATATGCTCTCTTGTAAGTGCATATTGTTGAGCTTAAATGGATAGTAGCCGACCTGAGAAAGACGGTTCAATGTGAAGTTGACCCAGGAAGGGTAGTTTGAAAGGATGTCGATCTGAGAAGGGCAGTTATCTATTTTGAATTTAAGATGAAATAGAATTCTAACTTTATAAGGATAAGGAACTCTAGGCTAATTCGACTTAGAGTAAAGAATCTAAAGTCGAATGAAACACTAATAAAGAGAGATAAGTCCTGTAGACGAAATTGTCTCATTAGTGGCTGACTAGGGCAAAAATGTAACTGAAAAAATACATTTATCCCCCTCAGCAAGCGATTCCGTTTGGCATTGGATAGAAGACACACGAGCATACACGTGCCGATCAAATGAGGGTATGGCCGACTTGAGGAGAGTTACCAATACTTTATTTGGGCTGAGAAGGACGAATACTTATCCAGTCGATCTTAGAAAGATGGTTTGGATATCAGCCGACCTGAGAAAGGCAGCCCCACATCTTGCCCACCTGAGAAAAGCGGTCCGAGATACCATCGACCCGAGAAGGGCGCTAAGCAACTGTTATTCCGAGATAAGACAGAATCCCGTATAAGCCGGGATACAATTCTAATAGATAAGGATGAGAAGTCCACGACCAATTTAATTAA
>JABCMJ010039228.1:0-10727 GCA_014822125.1 Arbutus unedo | reverse complement strand
TCCTAGTCCGATTAATCTCCGATTACTAGGCCCAGGTGCTATAGGTTCCTCAGCGCCCCGACTAGTGTCTAGCGATTTTTAGAACATTGATTTTTAGAACATTGAGTGTGATAGACAACAGACTGAAGCATGAAATAACCTTAATTGATATTGAAATAAAAAATAAGTAACCAAAAATTACTAGTAAGCACCAATGATTTAAAATGGCTAAAAATCTAGCAGCTGGAAGACATAGAGAAAAAGGAACTACGAAATATAGACCTTAATGAACCTACTTGATTTTTTTTTCCCTCACGAATGTTGCAGTTTGCAGTTTCCAACATTAAAACCTATTCCAATGTCGTTTCAAGCTGTAGAAAAGAAAGATTCGTATTATAAACAAGCGCAGAAGAACATTTAGCTCCAGTAAATAAATGAATCAACAAGAGAAAATTTGGATTGAATATAGTATCGATGCAAGTTACCTACCAGGAAGAGAAAGTTGCAGTCTTGTTGGTGATCTGATAAACCCTCAAAAGAACCCCCTTTTCACATCTTCGATTCTTCGCGCTTTGGGTTCTGCCATTTGCCTGGAAAAGAAAAAGGACAAAAAGAATAAATCTCAGGGACGAGAATGACAGTGTCAATGTCAATGTTGGGCCATTTGCAATGGGCCTTTCATGGCTTGACAGCTCAAAAAATGGTGGGCTAATTTCAAGATTATATTTTGCAAATTATCAAAGAAAAAACTTTAGATGTAATAATAGAAAACGGTTATTCTTTATTCGTGTGAATTTTAAAATAAATTTTAGTCACATTTTCACTTTCTAAGGCAATTCTTAAAAATTTTCTTCCATCTTACTAATACAGGGATATTTACGTAAAAAAATTATTCCAAATAACTACTAACAAAAAAATTGATTGAGGGAAAATAATTATATGACAACAACAAAAATTATCAATCGTGTTTATATGCGCATCGTATTTGCACACACATTGTATGTATCATGGACACTAATAATAACAAAACATCTGTACTTGTGAGCTCGAGCTCCTCTGACAAATTAAGCATGTATAATATGAAACATAAATTCAAATATGTGAATGTTCATTTAGAGATTGGTGAAGATCTTATGTCAATCGAAAATTTTATTACCATAAATTAACAAAATCTGATTGTATACATCAATCGAAAAATGAGCATCTCTTTTATTTGATTATTTTTGTTTTAATTTTCCTCATGTAGGACCATAGTTAAGAATATGAGTTTTTACAGTTTATATTTCTACTCAAACAAAAGAGCCATGAGCCCACCTCATGGTAGAATTACTCTTAACGGAAAAGCGTTTTTGTATATTAATTCATATACAATATATTACAGAAACAATTATTTCTTTCTCTCTCTTAACTTCTCTAACATTGTATTAAAACTATAGGCTATGATTTTAGTTCACCAGCGGGTGGCATGACCCTTGCTATCATCCATTGGTAGAGGTGACAATTTCGTTTGATTCGATTTGTCCCGAACGGATCAGGGATTTGAGGATTTTTTCGAAAATCAGATCAAATTTGAGGATAGATTTAAAAAAATGGAGAACGGGTAAAGTGCAGGTCCGTGTATCCCTGCCCCAATCCCCTCCCCGTGAATGTTAAAATCTTATTTTAATATTTGTTAGGATTTGTAAGAAGGGAAAGAATAAAATCATGTTTTTGAATTAATGGAAGAATATAACAAGTCAATAATGTTCTTGAATGATTCTTTTTGTTGTTGAAAGAATAAAATCATGTTTTTGAATTAATGGAAGAATGTAACAAGTCAATAATGTTCTTGAATGATTCTTTTTGTTGTTGTTATGAATCAAAACTTATGGAAGAATGTTGTATTAAGTTTAACTCTACATTTTAATTAGTTATTATTGTTGTTTTTTAATATTTTAAAAGACTTTTGCTTAAGAGTATACATGTTTCTTTTGTTGTGGTTTTTTTTTTTTTTATGAAAATGAAAGTCATTCTAAAATTTTGATAATTCCTAATTTAATTTTTTAAATTAGAACTATTAGTTTTTTTTATTTTCGGATATTTGTACCCCATTCGGAGATACCCATTTTCCGTTCGGGACAAGGTAGAGGGCAAAAATAATTCCCATTCAAAAATCGGAGCGGGAATGGGGATCGGATACAGATTTGGAAATCAGAGGCGGGGACGGTAATATCTGCCCCCAATCCGCTCCGTTGTCATTCCTATCCATTGGCCTATTACTTATTTTGTTAATGTTCATCGGCATTGTTCAGACCTGAGATAAATCAAAGGTTATGCCTCATTGATCAGAAAAACGTCAATATTTCTAATCAACACTTATGTTCCACCATTATCAAAACCATCACCACTAAACTGCCACTTTATAGACCTTTCTGGTCATCCAAAATGTTCACATTCACTATCAAAGTGCTCGGAATCTCCTCACGATTTCAACACTACCAACTTTGCAATCAGAAAATCAGCCGCACGCCCTCACTTGCCACCTTCATCTTCAACGTGTCAGTTACTTTTGTCCTAGTTACGCATGTGTTATCGTGAGCACTTGTGCCAGCCTTTGTGTTGCTTACGCACCTTCACGCGCCACGTTCATTTTCGGCGTGTCAACCGCTTCTGCCCTCGTTACGCACGTGCCATTACACGTGCCTACGTCAACCTCTATGCTGCTTATGTCAGCCTTAACCACGCCACATCAATTGCCAGTGTTGCGCTTCGTCATTAGCATGTCCAGTATTGTTCATCTCCATTCGATTTCCTCTGCTGATCAATTCCTACTAATATATTCACTAAAACTCATCCTCCTAGCCGCTTTATTGAACTCATTTTCAAACTCAAGTTGGTTGATGTCTACCCTCGAGTTTGAGGGAGACTATTAATGAATATATAAATAAATAAATAAATATATATATATATATATTCTCTCTCTCTCTCATATTATAGATATAACTCTCTAACAAGCAGCAATAAATAGCATGTTTTATGTAACATAGTAATGCGGCGGTTCTTCAGCATATTTAGAAGGAGAAGATGAGCCAAAATCAAGCTGAACTCAAAAAATTCACAATCACAAACTGGGGACCAAAGTACCATTGTTTCATCCATTTCAAAATGAATTACAAATTAATCTTTGCACACAAGCATGGTTCAAAATGCATGGCACTCCATGTAGCACTTTACGCATTTCTGCACTCACTAGAGAAAATCATCACTACAAGAATAGTGAACAAGCAGCCCATTTAGCTTTGATTATTTGCTCAAGAGGAAAGGCACCCAATTCCTACATGGATACAGTACGTCTACAGTATAAGTTATTTTCTGTAGCAGCTTATGTTATACACATCAGTGAGCCTTATTTCAGCTATAAAAAGTATTGTCTTTCATAATGCAGCTCTTTAGGCCTAATCTTTCCTTGTACCCGTCTGGCTTTTCTTGCAGGCTTACACCTTGGCTTTCTTGCCCTCGAAACGCTTTCTCAAAAAATTCAAGTTACTTTTCAGTTTCACTTGTGTAAATATTGGTCTCCGTTGAGAAGGCATATCATCTTTGATAAATTTCTCTGGTCCTGTACTGTCTTCGACAAGTTTCTCTGGTTCTCTGAGTAGGGCATCCCTCTACCATCTTAACAATCTCCCTCTCTCTCTAAACATCTCATTGTCTTAAAACTTTCATGGGGAAAGTCTCCAAAAGTTAGCCTGAGAGATCATCAATAGAGATTAGCTTTGTGTTGAAAAGTTAGCAACAATTGCCTCAACCCATGTGAGAACTGAGAAGTAAGGAAGAATGAAGCTACTCCGAAATCCATGAACTAATGGCCAGTTCATAAAAAGTCTGTCCTGAAATAGTGCTTGAAGTCATTTCATGTACGTTGTCTCCAAAATGATATCTATGATGTAATATATGCCTCCAAACATGAGATCTATGAGATCACCAATAGTCCCCACATGAACACCCACCGTCAGCAAAATGATGAAACCTGTTCGAATCTCGTAATACTATTTGCCGGCCAACAATTTGTGATATATATTTAAAGGCAGAGTGACAGTCCCCACACACTCGAAGATTTTTCATTATCCTAATAGGCAATTCCGATCTTCGAGTCAGAACAAAAGCAACTGCAAGTTTCTCACTGTGATAACTAAGTAGTTCTTCTTTGCTCTCCGGTTCAAGATCATATAGTGCAAAATTCGTCTGCGGCACATATCCCAAATCTCTTATTTTCCCATGCAATTCCTTGAGTTTTTCGTAGATCACCTCATTTTCTAGGTGGGATTTATCCCCCGCTACAAAAACATGAACACCATCTTTCATATTGACCCAACTACACCCAGCTTCTTTCTTTGCTTCTGCTTCCCTCATTGCATCCCTGGCCTTTGCAACGTCATGCCATTTTCCTCCAGAGGCATACATATTTGATAAAAGAATGTAATTAACCGCATTCTGAGGTTCCAATTGCAAAAGCATGTCAGCTGCCCTCTTACCAAGATCTGTTTTGCGACCATTTGTACGACAGCAAGCCCCTATAACTGTCCTCCAAATGAGAACATTAGGGTTCATTGGCATTCCATTAATGAAATCCTCTAGCTTATCAAGTTCACCAGCACGCCCAAGAAGGTCTACCATACATGAAAAATGCTCCATCCGAGGAGTTAGATTATATTCACTTCCCATAGATTCGAAATGTTTAAAACCTTGCTCGACCAACCCCACATGGCTACAAGCCGATAATACCCCAACAAAGGTGACATGATCAGGCATTTGGTCTTTTTGCTTCATTTTTGCAAAAACCTCTAGAGCTTTGTTTCCATTTCCATGTCGTGCGAAGCCAGATATCATGGAATTCCAGGAATAAACGTTCTTCGTGGGCATTAATTCGAAAAACCTTGAAGCATAATCAACCCTTCCACATTTCGAATACATGTCAACAAGCGCACTTCCGATAACTACATCATATTCCAAGCAAGCTCTTACTGCACAAGCATGAACTTCCATGCCGCGGTCCAATGTTGCAACCGAAGCACATGCACTAAGAACAGTGGCAAAAGTATAGCTGTCTAATCTCTGACCCCTCTGCAACATAAACCAGACCAGATCCATAGCATTGGGTAAAAGTTCGTTATGGATGTACCCAGAAATCATGGAATTAAAGCTTATATCATCCGTCCTCTCAGACATCCTACCGAAAATTTTCTCACAGCCATCCATATCTCCACACTTCCCATAACAAGAGAGAAGAGCATTCTCAATAGCAGTATTGTCCATAAAATGGTACTTTAGGACTAGAGCATGAATCTGACAGCCCAAATCGTGACGGCGAATACACGACACTGCTGAAAGAATGTTTATGAAGGTTACTCTGTTAAGAATCCATCCATCTTGCATCATGTCAAAAAAATGTCTTACAGCTTCAAAAGCATATTCCTCTGAATAGGCAAATGCCCCAATGACCGAATTCCAAGAGACTTGATCATAATCTGCCATTAAAGAGAACACTTTTTGGGACTCAATGATACAACCAGTCTCTGCATATAAAGCAATAAGAGCATTTGAAACTGAAACATCTAAATCAAGACCCAGTTTCAGACCCTCGGAGTGTATTTGTTCTCCCAGGTTAATCCAACCTAAGCTCCCACACGAATTTAGAACACTGATCAGTGTGAAATTCGAAGGCATCAATCCAGTTCTTCTCATTGTACAGAAGCACGTGACTGCCTTTTCAAAAAACTCATTCTGGTCAAGACCAGAGATCATGGAGTTCCATGAAACTGAATCTTTATTAACCATTAGTCCGAAGACAGAGCAGGCATCGTTAATTGCACTGCATTTAGCATACATATTAACTAGCCCATTTCCTATTTCAACCTTTGAATCAATTAAGCCTCTTCTGATGACATGTGTATGAACCTCTCTACCTCTCCTTCTCCCTTCTTCTAATACACACAAATCAGGAAAAGCACTCAAAAGAACCACAAAACAGTCTGAATTTATCTCAACAGAATCTTTCGTCTCTAAAAAAAATTGAGTTGCCTCCTCTCCTCGTTTTTGCCCCACTAATCCGACCATCAAACCATTCATGGATACTGCATTCCTCTCACTCATTTGCTCAAAAATCTTCTTAGCAATATCTAGCAGCCCAAATCTTGCAAAACCACTTACCAAAGAACTACCCACATACAGGTCTTGCATGAATCCAGACTTGTTAATTTTGGAGAGCAACTGTTCAACCAAACGCAAACCACAGTCCATAGAAGAAGCAGCGGTTACTAAGCTACCAAAAGTATATTCACTTGGTTTGAAACGAAATTCCAAGCCCTCCTGTTGCATTCTAGAGAAGAGTTCAAAAGCAGAAACCCCGTCACCTCTTTGTGAACAAACTGAAATGATAGAGTTCCAGGATATCAAATTCTTCATCTGTATCCCATCAAAAGCGCGAAAGGCGTAATCAGCAGAATCCATTCCGTTCCCATAAAACGAAATCAATACATTACAAACTACAGCATCAAAGGCATATGGGGTTTTTGAAATCAAACCATGAATTTGCAGCCCAAAGCTAAGCCCGCCAGAGCTTGAAATTTGGCATGAAGCTCGGAGAGCACTACCAATAGCGTAAATATTCAAGGAAATACTTGCGCGGACCATTTCTCGGAATAAAGCACACGCCTCATCTGGCATGCCATTTCGGGTATACCCCGAAATTAAACAAGCCCACGTCACAGAATTCTTCATCGGCATTTCATCAAACAGTACATGAGCAGAACCCAAATCGCCAGCTCTGACATACACATTAACGAGGGTATTCGACAGAAATAGATCCCTACCAAACCCATTTTTCAAAATCTGTAAGTGTAGCTGCTTGGCCTCATGATAGCAACTCGAAAATTTATACCGCCGCACAAGAAATTCATATAATCCGTAACTTGAGGGCGTGAAATGAGTTGGGTATTCAGGTGGTGTTATGGGTTGAGAGTGAGGTGCTTTCAAGTGATCAACGAAGTTTTGCAATTGGGTCAACTGAGGAGCCGACGGTTGGATAGAGTGGCTTGGGTTTTGTGGGTTGAAGAGAAGAGGGTCTTGTGAGGGGAAAGGGGACGCAGCCAATGTAACAGAAAGACGTCGGTTGCAGGGGGAAGGCCGGCGTGCGCATACGAGGTTCCCACGCAGCATAGCTTTGACACCGGGGATGTTTGTTTCATGTTTTCGCGCCTTTCAGCTTTGACAACAGCAGAGCCTTACCAGAATGATTTTGTTAGCCCAATTTTGCACAACACAGTCTAAAAAGACGTCGTTTTGGACTGTGGGAAAAAACAAAAAAAAATTAAACCCCTCCCTGCTCCTGCTCTCTCTCTCTCTCTCTCTCTCTCGTTCATCTCTTCTTCCACAACCCCCCTTCCCCCCACCAAATCGCAACCAACCCTCCCCCTCCACCGAATCGCCAGCACCGGCTATTTCGGACGTGAGAGAGAGACACCACCACAGATCGGGGACCACCACGCGACCACAACAGATCGGCGACAACCACCAAACCCATCGCGACCACCACAGATCGGCGACAACCACCACCAACGTCGTCGCCTCACCCTCCACCTTCTGCGACGACCCCAAAGGTCTCTCTCTGTATCTCGTTTTCTCTCTCAGTGAAGATATATGAGCCCTAATTTTTTTCTCTGATTTTGTAAACCCGAATTTTTTCAATTCATATTCTACCGCAGATTGCGTATTTTGCTTACTATCTCTTAAAGTAGAAGAACGCACACGCATACACGCAGCACATATTTTCTTAGTGACATTATTTATTTATGATAATTTTTTAAGGCAGCATCAACATGGCCGTTGGCAAGCAAGAATTGGGAGCGTTGCAGGCTACAAAGTTACAAAGATCTGTACCTTGGAACATTCAGTGAGTTTGTGTTCCTTTTCCTCTTTTTCTTTTTCCTTTGTGTTTACTTTGTGCATTAATTCGCACCCTATTAATCCGAGGGGTTCTATTGTATTGTCGTGGGATAATTCGCAAAGATTATCTAGATGTTAATGTAAAACTTATGCATCACAGCCACCCAAGAAGAAGCTGCGGAGGCCTATGATATTGCGGTGATCAAGTTTCGGGGTTTAGATGCAGTGACTAACTTCAATATGAATAAATATGCTTAATCCATAACTCAATCAGATTCAGCTTCCGATAACAAGAGCACAACCCCACTACTGCTACTCCTCTATTCCAAGCCACAGTAATGGCATCTTCAATGGTGGTGGTTAGCTACGGCAACAACAAAGCATTAGTACTCATGTGGAATTGCTTTTGCCTTACCCATTGCCTTAATGGTTGTAATCTTTTTTGTAATGGTTGTAATAGTTGTAGTTCAAGAGTAGTTATATTTTGATTTTTCTTTTTTGTACATTTCAATGTTGTTGAATATTTCAATATTTTCAGCCTGGTGTGAGCTCATATACAATATTGTTTGATGTTATTCCATTGTCTTGTCGCGATGCGTCGACTAGGCCATAAAGCAATCAAACTACGTCAAAAATTTTCAAATTGCTAATAGAATGAATGGCTCATTAGAAGGTAGAAGCAAGCAAGTGAAAATGGAACAAACTCATAACCGTACTTCCATTTCTAATCCTGCAAATTTGCGTAAAATTTTGCTGGTTGTTTATGTAGTGTCATGACTTATTCTTGTAATGACAACCTAACTGATTTTGTTGTATTCTGTGAAGTGCTGTTTCGGTTTCTTTATTGGGATCTTAGGTTTGTATGAGATAAAGAAAAGTTCATAAACAAAGATCTCATGATAATCGATGTGCGGCTCTAATTGCTTTTATTCGATTATGCAAAATTTGAGGTTCTACCAGAATGGAATAAAACTAACATTCATTTTATAAGAGCTCATGCCGGGCGTTTTTTATCTCATATTACCATTCAAAATCCAATAATACAATCACAACATTGAAGCATTAAACTATTGCATCTCTATTGAAGTTGCAGTGTAAAAAAATTGGACCATTAAATCATTACATCTCTATTGAAGTTGAAGTGGACAAAAAATTCGACCACTAAACTATTACATCTCTATTGAAGTTGAGGTGTACAAACAAGTCGACCATTAAACCATTACATCTCCATTAGACGTCACTGTTGTTTATTGGAGTGCACTTTGGTCTCATTGAAGTGTTCGAGGATGTCTTTGTCTTGAGTTGAATCCCAAATGTCTAGACTTCATATTTTACCATTTTCTAATTGATTATTTGAAGATACTTCTCAAATGCAACTCTACTTCGGTTGTCTAGTAACCTCAATACCTATAGAGCAAAAATATGACACAATTTATACAAATAACTAACAAAAGGAATCAATTTAGCAATACAAAGAATAAGCCAATCACATTCACTTCAAATTCCAAGTTTTCACCCTATCTTGAGTTGATTCCCAAATGTCCAGACTTCACATTCCAAGTTTTCAGCAGTGCTATGTTCAGAATTATGTTCATCAAAGACATTTTGACAAACAGATGCATTAGATCCATGTAAGAACGAAAAATCCTTTGAGAATTAACACATATCATGGCACAACAATTTTGATTCTTTGTTCTTTCAACCTAAGTAACTTCGAAACAAGCTCAAACTCAAAATATTACAGTTTTTTTTTCACTTTTTAGCAAGCCCATGTTAAGTGACTACATATACTTTCAGAATTCATATAGTGCAAAAAATGTCAAAGACAACTTGTTCTAAAGGATCCAGAAGTTTACTTCTATAATCTTTCTTTGATCAGTCAACTTCCTAATCCACACTAGTGTAAATTAGTCCATGAAATTGTTCCTTGCTGACATTGAAATGGAGGGGCGCCGCATCAAAGAGGAGGTTATGAAAATTGTAACCATTAGAGATTGTTAGCAACACAAATACAGCAAATTGGTTGTCTCGACGTTCAAACTGTAACCATTACATTTCACAGACACAGATAGACACAGCAAACTGTAAATTGTGTTGTGGAATCAATGATAAGAACAACAGTCATAGGAAATCAAACAAAGGTGCAATTAGGGACCAAAATCAAAATCGAATGGACTAAACAATATGGCTGACTTTAATTAGGGTTCATAGGAAATCAAACAAATTAGGGTTTATCAAATTAGGATTTCAATAGGTCACAAAAATCAAATTTCAGAGAGAGAGAGAGAGAGAGAGAGAGAGAAAAACCTGGAGAACCGAGTGGTGGCGGCCGTGGAGTGGTGGTCGTGGAACACCACTCTCTTTCTCTCTCTCTTCGATCGGTGGATGGAGAGCAGGGGGTGGGGGAAGACTGCATCTGGCAATTTGGCGAACGATGGTGGCGATTTGGCAAACGATTTGGCGATTTCGTGCAGCAGTGGTGATTTCGTGCGCGAACTGGAGTTGGGGTGGGGTTGGGGAGGTTAAATTGCTGAGATTTAATTTTTTTTGGAAAAATAATCCAAAACGAGGTCATTTTGAGTGTGTTTTACTTTGTGTTGTGTTTTTGTATTGTATGTGTAGCAAAATTGTTTGTTAGCCCATCAGTTTTCTTATTTTGGGGTAAAATGCACTGACCTTCCCTAAAGTTACAAATGCAGAACCTCTATGAGGTTTCAAAACATTCAATAACCTTCCCTACTTTTGAAAATTATTATTTGCCCCATGCCGTTAACTACTGTGAGAATGATTTTTTTTTTTAAAATACCTAGAAAGCTCTTAGTAAT
>JABCMJ010039221.1:2366-16801 GCA_014822125.1 Arbutus unedo | reverse complement strand
TACGCCAATATAAGTCCAAACAATGCACTATAATTCAAAGTGTAACAAACAACGTAAATATTGCATAACACTTAAAAATACTATTTACATAAAATCTTAATTCTTAATGTAAATTAGCTAAATGCGAAGGAACATAAATTAATTTACTTTGTATTGTATAATCCTTGAGATAAGTTCATTTTGAAGGTAATTCTTATTGTATTGAACTTTTTAAAAAAAATTATACAAGGCCGCATCCATAATCTCGCATGCTGTCTCGAAAATCTCAAGATTGGCCCTGCCTAAAAAACCGCCCACCGACCCAAGGCCAGATGGGCTTGGATTATGAATTTATGGCTTACCTGACCGGATCATGCCCGATGATGTGAACCCCACCTAAGTGGATAAACCCGATCCATTTACGCCTAACTGGATAAACCCGTTCCATTTAGGGCTGACCCACCAATGAGTACTGTTGGAATTTCAAAAAAGGATCAAACTTAAAAGACAGCAAGATATCCACATGGAACAATCACCACCGTCAATACCCCGGAACATGCTCGATGTTTAAGCATAGGGTTTGAAAAACGTTTTCCGCCCTTCAGTATTTGAAGTTCAACTCCGACCGTTTGTATCTCTCTACACACACTCTCTCTCTCTCTCTCTCTCTCTCTCTCTCTCCAATTCGACGACCACCTGCAGAACTCGGTTCGGATGTGCAATGTGCCTTGAATCGATTGAATGACTTTCTTTCTCATCGGATCGCGTAGTTTCGAGCTTACTTTGGTGAGTCTTTTTTGCTTTACTCTCGTACGCATCAAATCGATTGATTTGCTTTGGTTTTATTTAATTCTTAGCTCTGATATTCCGGCATTCAAATTTAATCACGAGGTTCGTATATCGAATCTAACTCCAGTTTCGTAGATCGACTTCAACAATTTCTCTCATTAGCTTGCAGTGATTTAATCAAGGTATTTGATTTTAGCTGGGTTTTTTTCTTCTTTTTTTTTCCCGCTGCCATTGTATGGTATGAAATGGATAGTTGTTCATTAATTCACTGACTTGGAATAATGTCCTGATTTTAAGATTCTCATGCGCAGCAAAAACTGGTTCATTTTTCCTTAATAGATGACAACATAAGGAAGCATTTCAGATTCTGAAAAATAAAGGTTGCTTTCAGAATTTCTGTAGAGCATTTTCATTCCTTAAATTTCGAATAAAAGCTTCATTGGTATGAACTGCTCCAATCAAATCTAAGCATACCCTTGATTTGAGTAGAACTCTATTTGATGTGGGTTTGAGCCAAAGACAGGAGTAACTAGCAAGATTAGGGATTTGACTGGAGTGAGCGTAGGAATTTTTCACTCAGATCTTGGTTCTGAGTAAAACAAGAGGGCAAGGGCTGAAGATGCTCTTATGAAGAGTTAGGTAAAAATGATTTGATTTTACAAAAAATTGTAATTCCCACGTTTGGTATTAGATGTTTGGCTGATAATTTTCGTGTCATTATAAATGATCAAGTCAGAATTCAATTTGAATTATATTTTGCGGTTTGATTTCCTAGAGTTGGTATTATCAAATGCTGTCAGTGATGTTTAATCGAAGGTATACATGGTAGTTGTTTCAGAATGGAGCAGTGTGTTCTCAATTAACTGATTTGGGTTCCAATGTGGGATGTAAGCCTCCTTCATTTCTGATTGAGAGAAAAAACTTGTGCCAGCTTTCAATTGATGGATGGTGGGCAGTGGGCTGTGTGCTGCAAGAGCTTAGGAGAGTACCTCCGTTGGCAGGAGCAAAATAGAATCTTCCTTTTTTTTTCGTTGAGTGAATATTATTTTGAGGAAGGTTATCTGGTGCTTCATTGTACCGCGATGAAATAAATTTGGATCTTTTGTTTCATTGAAAATGTCAAAAACCTAAGCAATTTAAGCAAGTGAACAGACAATAACTAAACTTATTTTTCGTAATTAAGGTGCTTTCAGTTGTCGCAAATGTGAGCTTTGAGGCACTGACCACTTTTATTAAGAGTTACAGATACAATATCCAGGTGTTGCCGTCATTTGTTAGAAGGGTTCTTGCACCTAATATTCACTGAGTTTTATATTGAACTCATATAAAAATTTTTGGTCACCACGGAATTCTGATTAAGAAAAGATGAAACATAAGGAATGAAATTCGAGGCTGCGAATGGTGTGACTGCATGTGCAAAAAATTGTTTGCACTGATTTGGTTAGCAGAAATGACCAGTTCTAACGGATTTCTTCTCCTTCTACTTCTTTTATGATCTTCCCTGAAATGAGGATTTTGGGAAAGACTCATGCAGATCATATAGTTTTTCTCTGTGACTTTCTTTTGATTTCTTCTTTCCATGAATTACTGCATTATGTTTTTTTATTCTAATCTCTGTTTCACTCTTCTCCTTTATGATTTAGATTTTGGTGCTATTTTACCTTTATGAGAAGGTAGCTCTTGCTACAACGAAGGGAAGCTGATAATGATTTGGGGAAGAGATTCAAGAGAGAATTGTCGTCAAACAGGAATCAGGGTATGCAGATTTTTGTTTCTGTCAAGCGATGATGGAAAGCGATAGGACAAAAACTGCTTCAGAAGGGGTCAACAATGGTTCTCAGAGAATGCGACCTTTGCATGGGTATTTTCCAGAAGCGCATAGGATATAGTTCTTTGCATATCTGAGTTTTCATCTTTCACTTTGTTTTTAAGATTCTGAGCATACATCTAGTTTGTCTTATCCCTTGTCCCATATCCTTTCTACCTTGAGTCCTTTAAACTAGGGTCCCCATTATTCCACCAAGATCTTTATCTGTTATTCAAAATTCATGTATTTATGTAATTGAGAATGCCAAGGTCAGTCTTTTTGATTGATGGAACGCTGTATTGGCATCCTTTCAGTGTGATACTTACTCCTGCTAGTTCAATTTTTTATATATATATTTTTGTTTTTGCTTAGCACTTCAACTCTTACAAGTTTGCTTATGTAGTGGAACTGATGGCAGTTGGCCATTGAGAACTCATATCTCGTTGGAGTGACTTATATATCTGTTAGATTTCTATTGAAAATTGGCATGGTTGTTCCACCTTTCTTTCTTTGCCTTAATATCCAAATAATATACTTTTGTGAACATGGCTACGGTCTTTTGTTTTTGACAACCCAAAAAGTAAGAAAAATAAAACCAAGAAGACCTTTATTGATGGTTAGCACTAATGATTTATCTATTTTTCTATTTTTATATGTTGGATTTGCATTTGATTTGAGAGAATGACGATTTGGATGTTAACCTTTTTACCTACTCCGCTCACGCTATTCTTTCCACCATTTATAGGAGGACGAGTGGCCCTACAAGGCGTTCAACAAAAGGACAATGGACAGCAGAAGAGGTAAATGTCTTTTTCCTTGGCAATTAATGTAAATAGGTCCAGGTCAAGTAACCCATTGTTCTTGCTTAAAATGAAAGTGTGTGGGGCATCATTAAGAATCATGGTTTTACTCGTTGAGCGTCATATCTAGGTTCTTATTCTATAGCTAAATTTTGTCCATGTTTATGATGTTGACTTCAGGCATATTTTAATTCATATTGTCTCAAAGAAACTCTTACCCATTTTGCCAAGCACTCAACCATTTTGTGGAGGAACCTTCCATGCGTTTTTGGTACCTTGGACCATTTCTCAAATGGGAAATTTGATTGAAACATAAATCTAGTAACTTTATATTTTTGTCTTTCTAAGTGCCATAAGGTTGGCACAATGCATGTTTCACCCTTTTTCAACTACTATAGACATAATCTCTCTCTCCTTCTCTACATACACACACACACAAACGCATATACGCACGTATGTATATATATGTTTTGTTGCATATGTAATTGGAAGAATAACGTTAAAATCTTTACGTCACAATTTGCTTTAACTATCTTAATTTTTTCTCTATGCATTTTGGTCTAAGTTAGCCTGTGCCTTCTCATTAGACATGTAACACTAGCCATATTGGCCCATCCCCAAAAATGGTTTTCTATTGGTTTGTGTCGGGTTTGAGTTGTGACTAGGCTCCTCCTAGATTCTAGGCTAGGCTATGCATGGCCAACTTCGAAGACCCTTTTCCCTTTGTGCGACATTCCTCATTCCTAGACTGGGCTTAGGCAGGTTTTTTCTGAGCCTTCCCTTTTTTTTTTGGCCCTTTTTCTAAAGGAAGGGGCGAGCTCGAGGCTGGGGGAGCTTCAAGCACCTCAGCACTTATGTGTGCCTGGGGCCGAACATGGGCCAGTTCACAAGACCATAGTCAAACTTACATACTCATTTCTTATCCTTAGCCAGCCAACATGTATTGAATTTGGGCTGCTTCTACTTGATGAATTTGGTTATTTGGGTTGGAGTGGTGTAATCTATTGGTCTCATGAGTCTATCTACTTTAATTTTCATTGCTATAATTTTCCTAATGAGATGGTTTTTATTTATCATTCAGGATGAGATTTTGCGGAATGCTGTTGAACGCTTTAAAGGGAAAAACTGGAAAAAAATTGGTAATTTATTCAAATTGACTATTTTACAGCTCCATTATTATGTTAAGCTAATAAAGATGGAAGAACTGCCCTCATGTTTTCTTTGTCCAAGTTTCTTAGTTCCATCTCTTTTTTTTCCTGGTCCTAAAGACATTTGAGTTTCTCTTGAAAATAAACAAACTCATTTAATGTCGCCAGCTATCTGATTTATTTGATTCACAATTCAGTATTTATACACGTCTGACTAACATGCTTGTTTAGTTGGAAAGCCCTTGGAAGCTTCCATTTGATAGACACAATACAGTCTTCACGTTCTATAGTTATAACAAAAATAGTGGTGAGTATATGGTCCGTGAAGTTAAATGCTTGTTAAAATATTTTCATCAGGTCAACAAGTACTATATCGTTTGGGACCTGTTGGGTAGAGTCAATATATTGAAAATGTAAGGAGAAGACTTTATAACTAGATATGATTAACTGATGTTAGCCAATACATTCTGATGGGTGACTAAACTAGAAACTTGAAACCATTGGGTGCATCAAATCACAAGAAACTTGATGTTTAGTATGTTGCAATTGTGGTTTAATTTCAATCATACCTTTTATGATTTGACACCATTTCTGTTGGTTACCGAACTTGAGGTTTTTACCGTTGGGATAAGAGAAGAGTTTCACGTGTGCCAAGTGCAAAAAACAATGAGTTGTTCGTTAAGCACTCTGATGAATTCACCATTTGTTTAGTACGCTTCCGTCAAAAGGGTCTTTGGACAGCTACATAGGTGCATTGCCCGTTTACTGGGTAGGGGTCGTGCAGGCAGTCTTCGAGCTAGACCTATCCACAACTCTTCTAGCGTTGCATTTTTTGTATCTCCCTAAACTTGTCTTCCTTTTTTACTCATATCTTCTTACCTAACTCATGTTAATGCTCATATATAGGTCCTGGTCTTATGGAAATCTACGATGCAAGGTGGAGTTCCTGTATTTCTATATAGTTTCTTGGAGTTTTGAGCCAGTAGGTAGATTAGCTCAATTGGTTTGTCAGCTTTCATGTGCCTTTCAGGAAACCAATATAGTGCAGTCACCCATCGCCTTTAATTTCACTGTCTTCCATGTTAGGTTTTGTTTCCTCAAACTTCAAAGACATAGACTTAGGCCGGACACTTCGGAAAAAATTGACAATTGCTCGTTATAGTGTTCCTTGTGCCCTCTCCTTTTGTGCTGTGTTTACTATGTAACAGTCCATAGTTTCTTCCTTTAAGTAGGAAAGTGCTTGAAGTTGCTTTCTTTTTGGAATATTGGCAATTTGGCGTAAAATCAGCTCAACTGACACAATTAGGGCTATTAGAATATTTTAAGCCCAGTATGAAGTATATTTTCGCCCGTCTCACCGCAGACGTTTTAATCTAGGACTAGAGTTGTATTTACTGATAGGTTATCCCTTCCTACTAATTAAACATGCAGATTCTCCTACTTTTGCTTTTCTGTCTTGAGTGCCTTACACTTGTAAGGTTACTCGCAGCAAACTTTTCTCGTTTTGAAGCGTGGTTAGGTACTCTAATTGATCTCTCATGCATTTGGTGTACTTCATAGCATGCAAATCATGCTTTCATTTTTGCTTTCTGTAGCGGAATCTTTCAAAGACCGAACAGATGTGCAATGCTTACACAGATGGCAGAAAGTATTGAATCCAGAACTAGTCAAAGGTCCTTGGACTAAAGAGGTGAGGCATCTTTGTTGTTCCTTGATTGTCTGTCAGTATCACCTTCCATAGGTTGTAAATTTATTGATATTCTTTCCATAGATACTAATATGGCCAAAATAATTACTCTCGTATGTGAAGGAGGATGAAGTGATGATTGAATTAGTGAAAAAGTATGGGCCCAAAAAATGGTCTACCATTGCACAACATTTACCTGGACGCATTGGAAAGCAATGTCGGGAAAGGTAAAGTTGGGGAGCTTGATCTTTTTATCAAAAAGCTGAGAGCTGAGGATTTTCTATGATCTCGTCTTATTTCATGCATATTTAGGTTTGAAACGTAGAAGCACTTTCAGAAGGGCATTTATTGGAAATCTTGTATGCTGCATTCTCCTTTGTGTACATTGGCTTAATATCTTGTGAGTTGCACAGTCACTGCAAAAAATTTCTGCTAATAGCACTCGTATGGTTGGGAAATTCTTTATGTAGTTGCTGCAATACTACTTGGTTATTTGATTTCACTCTCTTCTAGGCAAATAAAACATTGCCATGAATAGCAAATTTGTTTTAGTTTGATAAACATTGAAGAGTGCTGCTTCTTTGGTATTGAAATTTTCTTGTGTTTCATCCATTCCTAAGGATTGGTGTCCTATAGTTGTCTTGAAGCTGTGTTTATGTTGTCTGAGCATTTTTTGACTAGGTTTCATCTATTTAGGTCTGTTAGGGAATTCATGGTAATTTAATTCTTATCCAAATGATTGCCTTTTGAACTGGTGGATTCAGCTTGATAAATAATTTAGCGTACTTTTGTTCTTAGTTCTTCCAATATTGATGGCAACTCTGTGATGCACTGCCCTAACATCAAACGATGCTTTTCCTAGGTGGCATAATCATCTTAATCCCAATATCAACAAGGAGGCCTGGACGCAAGAAGAGGAAGTGGCTTTGATTCATGCCCATCATCTTTATGGGAACAAGTGGGCAGAGTTGACAAAATTCTTGCCTGGGAGGTATATCCATGAACAGAGTAACATATAACATGATGGAAAGAACATTTTATCTACTCTCTCTCTCTCTCTCTATATATATATATGTGTGTGTGTGTGTCTGTGGATATATGCGCGCGTGCGCGCACACACACGTATTATGTCTCTTTTCTTTTGTTAAAGCTTTATATCTATGTTTTTCTCAAATTTGTGAGCACACCAGGTCTTATGTCTAGTGTTTTTTGAAATATCTTTCCCTATATCATCAGGACGGACAATGCCATAAAAAATCATTGGAACAGTTCCGTAAAAAAGAAACTAGACTCATACCTGGCCTCAGGCTTACTTTCACAGTTCAAAGGCCTGCCTCATGTCAGCCACCCCAACCAATCAATGCCTTCATCTTCGTCAACAGTCCCCCAGTGCAGTGGAGACGACAGTGTTCTCAAAGAGGAGACTGAAGCAGAGGAAATATCAGAATGTAGTCAAAGCTCAACTGTTGTTGGTTGTTCTCAATCTACAAGTGATATGTCCCATGCAGCTGCACATACAAGAGAAGAATGTCAACTGGCCGAAGAATCTAGTCATGTAAATGATCCAAACTCCAATCCGGCGTCGTTTTCTGAAAGTTATCACATAGCTTTTCATGATGTTGCTTTTCCCATGCCAGAATTGGGGAATAATTACCATCATGGTTGGGGAAGTTATGCAGGGAAAAATTGGCAGCTTAACTCGAATGAGTTACCAAACTTACCTTCATTGGATTTAGGGCAGGAGTCATCAGAGTTCTTGGTGCATTGTATGGAGGATGATGAAAACCATGAAGTGATCCCTCTCCCATTACAAACTTCTATGGGCTTAAATGCTTCTCCTTCTATGATCTTGGGATCCGACGAGCCAGAGCAATTTTTGCTATCTGAAGATGGATATTGCAGGGTGATATACCCAGAGGGGGAGGCGTTTGGACAATTTTCCTCTGGAAATCTTACAGTATGCCCGAATTCTAGTAATTTCAGTGGATCTGAAAATTTGCTGGTTCATCAACCATCAAACTATGATATATCTGATGCCCTAAATTCTGAAATGTTAGCAACTTCATGCTCTCATCAATCTTTTTCCGTGCCTTCACAACTTCCTGATGATGATTGTGCACTTGCCTTTGGTATTGATTCCAATCAGTTTAATGATCTCTCACATGGAAATCGAGAAGCAGAGATTGCAAATAGTCCAGGTGATGGTTTTATCTATACCAACAACTCCATCAGTTCACCTTTTGATAAAGACGAAGATGCTATGGGTCTGCAAGGTGAACCCAATGAGGCAAAGGGATATTCAAAACTAGTTCCAGTAGATGCTTTCAGTCCAGGATCGTCAAATAATATCCAAGCTTGTTCTTTGGAAGAAAACTCAACTGTGCAGAATGATACCGGAGCTTTATTTTATGAGCCTCCTTGTTTTCCAAGCTTGGAAGTACCCTTTTTCAGCTGTGATCTAGTACAATCTGGCAGTGATATACAGCAAGAGTACAGTCCTCTTGGTATCAGGCAACTGATAATGTCATCTGGGAACTGTTTTTCACCATTTAGGTTATGGGACTCGCCGTTGCGGGATGATAGTCCCGATGCTGTGCTGAAAAGTGCTGCAAAAACGTTCACATGCACACCATCGATATTGAAGAAACGGAACCGTGATTTAGTGTCACCTATGTCAGAAAAGAGAATTGAGAAAAAGCTTGAGAGCGACATGAATC
This sequence comes from Arbutus unedo, assembly GCA_014822125.1. Classification (NCBI taxonomy): domain Eukaryota; kingdom Viridiplantae; phylum Streptophyta; class Magnoliopsida; order Ericales; family Ericaceae; genus Arbutus; species Arbutus unedo. The sequence continues at coordinate 7,874 of JABCMJ010039221.1, read as the reverse complement.
AGGAGTCGTTTTCCATTTTGACTAGAGATTTTTCTCGATTAGATGTTATGTTTGATGAGAATGAGACCCATTATAAAGCACCGTTTCTGTCTCCATCATCAAACCAGACAAGGAAGTCAAGGAAGTCCACTTCTGATAAGGAAAATGTTGATTGTGCTCTAAAAGCAGGACAAGAAGAGACCAGGCATGATATCATTTTGGAAAACACAAATTCAGAGAAAGAGTTTGATCGCAATAATTTCCAAGATAAGATAAAGCAAGGTACTGTTAGCTTGGACGCTAAAACTGAAGGTGATTATGATGCTGCAACCCAGAATGTGAGTTTATTGTACTTTTCACACACACACACACACACACATATATCTCTCTCTCTCTCTGTGTATATATATACATATATATGTGCTAATCTTTAGATTTGGATATGTTGCTGATCTGTGTTGTACTTGTTAACCTCGTTGCCCACATTTTTCCTTCACTCTGTTTAGTAACTTGAAATTCCTTCTCTCAAAAGCTCTTTACATCTGTTTTTGTCTTTCTGTTTTTTGTTTCTTTCAATAAGATCTTTATATTAATTATCTTATCTCAGGTGCAACAACCTTCTGGAGTCCTGCTTGAACATAATACCAATCATCTGCAATTTGTTTCTCCGAATCACCTAGAAATCAAACCAGATAGAGCCCTTGGTGTAACTAATAGAACTCCTGCAAATCAGTGTTCTAGAATGTTGCAAACTACCTCAAACCAATGTGCTCTTTCAGAGTCTTCGTCAGGGAATCCATGTTCATCTTTTTTTAGCCCTCCTATTGTCTCCAGCAAGAAGGATAAAAGCCGACTGGTTCCAGTTTTGTCTGCACAATCTGCTCCTGAATCAAATCCCCTGGAAATTACGGGTGGAAGCGCTAGTGTTGAAGGTTTGAGCATGTAAGATATTGGCTGGTATCTTTTCTTTACTCATTTTATGATCTTTTTTAATGCTGGTTGGGAGAGTCATCTATTTTGTGATGATTGTGATACCTGGAGTTGGCATTCTATTTCATGATTCTTCTCTTCTGTCTGATGAGAACAAGTTCTGGGTTAGCTGGAATCTTTGTTTTTGGGAAATTCTAAAATCACTGTACCTGTCTCTTTTACCTTTGACAGGCTTTTGGTGGGGAATCAGAAACATAAACTTTTGGGACTCGGACTTGTTAGGCAGCATCCACACACATGCACAGCACATTAGCACAAAGCAGAAAGACCAAACACAAGATCTACGTTGTTTGGCAGGCCACATTCACTATGTTGTTGAATGAGAAAAGTTACAATTATATCACCTAGGTAAGCTACAATATATACTGCTAGGGTTTGACACACATAGAATTCCCATAATACCCTTAGTTGGATCCGACAAGTCATGGGCCTTCAGTCCAATACTATTCAGGCTTCACAATTTGCATTAGATGTGGTATTTTTCCTGTTTCTGCTGACATCCTTTTCTAGTTCTGTTCAAATACTACTTTACAATTAAACTCATATTTCTACTGTTTTGGGTTGTATGCTTTGCTAACAATCTTGATTTCCAGATTTGGTGAAACTCCTTTCAAAAGAAGTATTGAATCCCCATCAGCATGGAAGTCTCCTTGGTTCATGAACTCTTTTCTTCCAGGCCCAAGGGTTGATACAGATATAACAATTGAGGTACCTCCAAGTCCTGGTTGTAAATGTTTTTTAATCTAAGATACGTGATCCCCATTCCTTTCTTCGTTTCTGCATTTTCATGTATGTTCATAATATATTATGCTTTAATTTGTTGCAGGATATTGGTTACTTTATGAGCCCTAGGGACAGAAGTTATGATGCCATTGGGCTAATGAAACAGTTAAGCGAGCATACTGCAGCTGCATTTGCTGATGCCCAAGAGGTTTTGGGAGACGAAACCCCGGAAACAATATTAAAGGGAAGATGCTCCAAGAACCATAATTCGGATCAAGAGAATTGTGTCGATCCCCATTTGGCCTCAAATCTCTTGGTATGATTTTTTTTCATTCCGGTCTCTTGAGAATTTGTTTCAGCATACCATCTAGAATCCAAAACAACCACTTGTGTCATTTAGCCTTTCTAAAACAATTGCTATAAAGAGTTAACCAATTCTTTGTAGAATTTGACAACTGCTAGTAGTCTCCTTTCCCCCTTGAATGAAGATCCAGTTCGACAATGATGTATATGCGTTGACAGGAGATACGTTCATTAATTCACTCAGGAAGATTGTTAAATCCAAATAGAGAAACATGTTCTTTGATAAACAGTATTCAGTTAATGAAGCTGGAAATAGAAACCTGGCTTTGTATATCTTTTTGGGACTTAGTTTTCCAATAAAACCGAAAACATACATGTGATCTGTTAGAATTTGACTTAGCCTATTGCTTTCCACCTTTTTCAAGATTTTATGTTTCCCCTCTGGAACTTTCTGCAGACTGAACGGCGCCTAGATTTCAGTGAATGCGGGACACCTGGGAAAGAAAATGAAAATGGGAAAGAAAAAGAAAGTGGGAAATCTTCAACTGCCATAAATTTCTCAAGTCCCTCTTCCTATCTGCTGAAGGGTTGCAGGTAGCAGGTTCTTTTGACTAGCCTTTTGCTGTAACATTTCAAAGTCCATACATACATGTTGCTGTATTTACTTTCTGTATCCCATTCTTTGTTCTCCAATGGTTATAACAATATGGATTTCTTAATTAATTTAAATGAGTAAAGATGGTTTAGTGCATTCTGATTTCATTCTATTTCTCTTTTCTTCAGCTCATGGCGCGTGATGGTTTATGAAGGAGACAAAATTTGGACAATAAAAAACCTAATAAGACCAATCTACTTGTTCTGAGTTTAATTGGTTGCATAATCGAAGCTTAAATACTTTTCTTGAAACTTGTTACTTTTTTAAAATAAGTTTGAAAATCCAATGCTATTCAATTTATACGAGTTCCAACAATCCAATTATGCAAACTCAAATTGAGTTTCATTGAAGCTTGTTTTGAATGTCGCATTTTTTAAGGTTAAGCCTTCAACATTTTTGAAAATAAATTATGCTATTCCCTTGTGTAAATTTTTATGCTACCCCAAGTACATTTGTGTGCTTTATGAAATCATGCACAAATATCAGAGGAGAAGAGAGGAGAGGGGAGGGGAGGAAGGATGGGGGCCATCTTCATTCACATTTGTACATTATTTGTACCCATACCAAACCAGACATCCAATTATTCACTATTAGAAAATCGGATATTTCGAGACAAAGAAGTCTTAACGCTAAAACACTTATTTTTTAGCGATCGCAGCGCACTTGAACACCAAAAATATATTTTCTTTACATCGGCTAATGCACAAAGCAACAAATAGTCGTAAGTAATTTTATAAGTTTTTTTTTTTTTTTTTTTATAGTCAAGGTATTCGGCTGATTTTGTAATTATTCTAAATCTAATACCAATTAGTCATTGGGATTAATTCAACTGTCCACTTATAAAGACACCAATTAAAATCAGGATATTTTGCGCTGTATGGATTGGTCTCAAATAAATTAATTGTCCCAATCAGCCTCACATTTGTTTTTTACTTTATTCAAATTTTTTTCATTTTTATTAAAAAATTTAATTACTGATTTTGTTGCGAGAAAAATCTGAAAAAATAACAATTAAGTTCAAATTTTTTTCATTTAGTCCTATTAAACCACAAGTTTGATACACAAAAATTAACTATTAAGTTCAAGATAAGTCCGTTTGGATAACAAGCCAGCCACTCGCACGGAGCATACAAGACAAGCAGAGTGAAACTCGAGATATATCTTTTCTCAGTTAATCAACCCTGTATTCCTCCCTTACCCTTACATGAAATTAGGGATCAAGTGAGATCTGAGGCCGCCAAATATAGCATCGTAATAAAGGCATCTTAATCTCCTAAATCCAGAATCCATTGCATACATCTTGAAAGTTAACCACCACTTGCCACTGCAAACTTCCTTTGGCCCGTGCCCGAACTCTGGTAGGGTTCTAAATGTCGCCGCTTGACATTCTTGGAAAGCTTTGATCAGAAGAGATTACACAGTTTGTTGATTTCTTCAATGGCTTCTCTCTCATCTCTTACAAAACCCATCTCTCAAACCTCGTATACTTCCCTTCAATTCAATTATCACTCCCCTAATTCGCTTCTTATGCAGAAAACTCTGTCCTTTAATGGACGTGGGTTCGTATTATTTCCACTCGGGGTTGTTGAGGAACGACGATTGGGACTATCGATTATTGTAAAAAATTCAAACCGCAGTGAAGCTTTAGTTGGTAAGTTTCTTCATGTTTTGATTACGAACTGGTAATTCCTTTCACTGTATACGAGAGGCCAGGCTGTCCAAGTCAATTTTTGTTAAAATCTAAAACCTCTTTTCCTATAGATTGACGTAATATTAGAATAGATTGATGGTTGACTTTTCATTACCCTTACTCTGTGATTATGTTAACGTTTCATTCATAATAGATATTTTTTCGCAACAATTTTTGAGGGTTGGCTTTTTTGGATTTCATTTACTTTTCAAATTTTTATCTTTTAGGTGAAAATTATTGTTTTCTCTTCTCTTTTCCTTGTAGTGTTTTCTTCTTAATTTTAGGTGTTTGCTTTCCCGGTTGTATGCAGACTAAATACTCTATTTTCTTTGTACTGTAAATATTCCCTGTTGTCTGATTTTGGTCTTGTAGCAGAATTTGCTCAAATATCTGATGTCCCACTTCTTTCCTGCTCAGAGGTTCTCCCTACCTCCCTCTCTCTCTCTCGCTCTCCCCCTCTCCCTCTCCCTCTCCCTCTCCCTCTCCCATACATATCCGTAAATCTGTCTAGTGCATGTAAAATCAATGTTACTAATGACTGTTCTGCTAAAACTGCTTTTTCTATGTTTGTTAGGCTATTGAAAGATTAAGAATTAGTCAAGAAGTTTACAAAGGTACGCAGCAGTATTTGGCTATGTACTCTAGCATTTATGGTGGAATAACAACAGATCCCACGGCTATGGTGATCCCCATGGATGATCACATGGTTCATCGCGGACATGGTGTTTTTGATACTGCAGCCATAATGGATGGGTTAGTGATTCTGGCTTCAACTGCCAAATTCCTGTTAACATTATATAAATGCCTCCCTTGAATTGTAAGGTGTCTTGAATGGTTTTTGGCATGCTTTCCTGTTACGATTAACTTACAAGAAACAGAGTTCGCGGCATACATTTGTAATAAAAGCATCTCCAAGGGAGTGAGGAAAACATTTGTGCCAGATGTAGAATTTGCTTATCTATGTGGCAATTTGCATAGGCATTAGAACTAGTGCATTCTAGTGGGATCTTCAAAATTCGATATTTTGTTATCCTTTCTTTAGCTTTTAGGGACTCACTTTGGAAAATAGTTATTTTTTCATCATTTATCTTTGAATGTACTTGTTTGTGTGACAATTTAAGGGGTCATTTATCTCTCCTCAAGTTGGAGAGAGATAAATCTAAAAAAA
>JABCMJ010039189.1:0-16118 GCA_014822125.1 Arbutus unedo | reverse complement strand
ATCAATATTCTAGTGAATCACTAAGATTTTATATGACTCGTGCAAAAAATTCGAAGATATGATAAATATTCCAGTGAATCACTACGATTCCGGTGATTTAATCTCAAGCTTCCGAAGAAATATGTAGCATCAAAACTTACCATTGGCAAAGTACCATTTCAGTGATTTAAGATTTCGGCCAATATTCTCAATACTCAATGGAAAATAATTACCATATTTGATTCCATATTTGAAGCCTAATATAGTAAATTAACACTCAAAAGTAATGGCAAAAATGTCAAACCATACAAAAATTGGATGAAAACGTAACTTCAAAAAGTGAATAAAATAAAACCTTACACTGTAAGGGTTAATAGGATCTTGATTTAATTTATCCTTATAAAAAATAGCACAGACATTCATTACTAATAGTCCTAAAAAGTAATATTTTTTGAATTACTATAAATACAAGTTACTTAAATAAACGTATTTAGAGGGTGTTTGAGAGCCTATTTTTTAGCTTTTTATTTTTTATTTTTTGGCGTTTTAGGTTATGGCCAGAATGAGTTTTAAATTTGGAAGGAGTGTTTGGAAAAAATGTGCAGAATACATCTTGCAAAAATAGTAGAAAATAGAAATGAAAATACAAAAAAGTGCTCTAGATCTCATTTTCAACTTTTGCTCCTAAAATTCAAACTGGAGAATAAATTTTGCAGAACTCATTCTGAGAATGTGACTCTCAAACAGTCAGAATCCAAAAATAAAAATACAAAAATACAAAAAATACTCTCAAACACACCCTTATTGTGACTTAACTTGTGCTCTTGGAACACAAGTTAGCAAAACCACTTATAATATAGGTCACAAAAGTATATAATAGATTGGAATTGAAAGATATGGGAACATTACTTGAGCTACAAGATACCTAATAAGTTTTCATTGTAAAAATTCGTGGGTGTTGGGTCCAAATTCTCTATAGGATCTTTATGGTTAGATGATTATTAGACATTATTTTTTTGCAAGTTTTGACATGTGAAAACTTTTATTTGTTCATTAGTGAAAAAGATTATATAGATGAAATCTATTCGGATTCAGTTTGTTTGTATACATGGAAGACTGAACCCGATCATTTTGGGATAAAATTTTTGAACGACACACATTCAGATCAATTTTATGAAGGGACCAAACTAGGTTTGGATAGGATCGGATCAGTTTGGTCGAATTCGGGGCGATTGAACTTCTTAAGCCACATGAATGGAATAAAACAAGATTATAGAGCCTAAAACTCTTATATTTAGACTAAAATCTTGAACATCAAATAAAAAAATGTCTAAATATTCGGTTAGTTATGATAAAAAATAAGGACACTCACGACTGAACCAAAAAATTAAAAGAAATTAATTTAATTAAACCGAAATCAACCAAGCCCCATTCCCATTTACAAATTTGACCAAACCACAATTTTTCGATATATTCAGATCAATCTGAGAAATACACTAACCTATTGGTAGAGTCAGCTCGCTTTCCACGTGCGTCACCAACATGAACGACGTCGTTATCTACCAAAAGTCCAAAAACAGTTTTTTGAACGAGGGCAAACAGACCTTTCGTTTCTTCGATACAAACGAGAAGCCTCTTCTCCCTTTCCCTCTCCGCCAAATTTAGCGGCGATTTCTTCAAAGACAGTTCTCATTCTTTATAGTCTCAACGCCCAAACTCATTCTCTCTCTCTCTCTCTCTCTCTCTCTCTCACACACACACACACACACACTCAAGATTCAACAATGGCACAAGTGGTGGCCACTCGACCAATTCAAAGCTCCTTAGTCTGCCCCAGCTCTGGATCTTTCCAAAACCAGGTCGAGAAGATCAAGCCTTCTGGTTTTGCTTCCAATTGGCTAGCTCACCGCCAGCACCGAAAGAGCCTCGGAGCGGCTGGCATTAGAGCTCCGATCGTCGCCGTGAGATCTGCACGTGCCGAGACAGAGGTCGTTCCGGTCACGCCCGAAGATGTACCAAAGGTCTTATCTTTCTCACCACTTCGTCAGTTTTAATGTTTTTGATTTTCTTGTCTGGATCACTGTTTAAGTGTTGTCATATTCATCTCTGCATGTTTATTTTCATCCGTATGCCTTCCATATTTTGTCATCGTTGTTTAGTTTAATTTTAGCTGGGAATTTCTCCCTCGTGCTAAGAAAATGTGGACATTGAAGATGAATTTAATTGCCAGCGATGGCTTCCATTTCCCCCCATCCATTTACTCCGTCATGAAACCTCATTATAGCCAGTGGCGGACAATTTGTAGTGTGTATTATTTTGAATTTAGGGAGACTTTGGAGAAATTATTGAGATTTTGAAGGGACTAAGCTACAATTATTAAGCGTTTGGTAGACAAAATGCTAAACTTTATTGTATTTACCCAAAAAAAAATGTGGGGTTAAAGAGAATTTACCCTTTTTTTGTTTTTGTTTTTGTTTTTTTGTTATAGCTTTTGCAGCTTTATTAGTTTTGCATTGTAACCACTGGAAATGGAGAGTGAGTAAAGAGAAATTGGTGTTTGAGGAGATATAATTACATGCTTTGGGTGTGATCCTTTTAGTCAAAATTTAGTTTATTTTTCCCTTTGGCATTTTATCTAGTTGTAAAAAATTTTAAAAACCACATATTCTGATTGAAGTTTACATTTCTATGAGATGCTGGTTTAACCCTAAGGTTTGGCCTGGGACTGGGGGTTTGTTTGTTCCCTCTTAGGTGTCAGGTTCGGAACTCTATGGGTGCTATCAAATCTATAAGTGCTATCAAGTCTCATGTGGTCACTTCATATGGGGTAAATTTAATTGGACCCCCCTAAATGGCGGTAGGATTGGTCTCTCAAAGATTATTCGAGGTGTGCATACTGCACAAGTCAATCCAGACATTGTGAGTTAGCAAAAAAAAACTAAGAGATAGTGTTTCCACCCTCTACATTCCGTCATGGATATTACACAAATTGGATAAGGTGATTGAAAATGGTCTGGTAGCTATGTTGGGTGATGGCTTTCTTTATTTAGCAAAAGAACAAGGGAGAGGTGTAACCATGGCATGTGGTGGTGGGTGGCACGGTGGGGTGAAGTGGTGGTGGTCTTGTTTCAAATTATAAACGGGGTGGTGGAGATGGATGTTTCATTTTAGATGCCGGTGATCAGATTTGGTGTTGGTTATGTGATTGGCTGTGTAATTGTCGTGGGTCTTGTGGTACATTACACAACGAAGACGGTGTGGCGCAGTAATAAACACCATTGCATGAAAAAGGAAAATTTATGAGGTGCAGATAATTCCAGATGACAAGCATGTTTGGTGCATTACATGATGAAGATGGGTGCAGGGAGTAATCAACACCACTGTGTGAGAAAGGCGAATCTATCAGGTGGACATAATTCTGGATGACAAGCATGTTTGGTAACATGTTATAAAGTTGAACAGGAAGTAATCTTTGGTTCTTCTGAAAAAATTGCTGGTAACGATGTTCATTTTATCTACTAACAAACGGATCGTGCTCCATATTTTGTGTTTTCAGTAGAATTTAAAACAGTAGATGAGGAAAGTTTATTGCAAACTGCAACTTATTAATTTTTTTAACATGTTCACTTTTGATCAGATGGAAGAGCAAATTCAGTACTTACGAGAAATTCAGCAGCATGGTGACAATTCAGGGAGTATGTGGTCTAAGCCTACTGTTAGACGCAAGACAAAGATTGTTTGCACGATTGGTCCTTCCACAGACACTAAGGAAATGATATGGAACCTTGCTGAGGCTGGGATGAATGTTGCTCGCTTGAATATGTCACATGGAGACCATGCATCTCATCAAAAAGTTATTGATTTGGTTAAAGAATATAATTCTCAAAACAGAGAGAACGTCATTGCAATCATGCTTGACACTAAGGTTGGTTTTCTGCATATTTGCTTTCATTTTTATTAAGCTCTGGCATAGTTTCTGTAATTGCACTTGACTTATTGACACAGTTGAAATGAAAATTAATACTGGTCATTCTAGTTCAGTATACTGTTAAAGACTCAAAATCTGTACGCATTGATTTTCTGAAGTTATTGTCTCATTATCATATTCTTATAATACTGGAGAGGAACCTAGATGGGATTATCTTTCTTTTTCCTACAGTTTACAATTAAGGCGAGTGGAATTTTAACTGTTTTGCTCAAACAAATGTTGTTGCCACATATTCCTGGTTTTCCAGTTTTGTATTTATATATTCTATTACGGCATTGGTCTTGTTTTTTTGGCAGGGCCCTGAGGTTAGGAGTGGCGACTTGCCTCAACCAATCACATTAGCTAGTGGCGAAGAGTTTACATTCACCATTCGGAGAGGTGTTGGCACAGGAGACTGTGTCAGTGTGAACTATGATGATTTTGTCAATGATGTAGAAGTCGGTGACATGCTCCTTGTTGATGGTATGCTGCCAGGCTCTTCTTCTTCCACAATGATTCTGTCAACACTAGTTTGGTCTGAATTTTCAGTCCTAATCCAACTTAAGTCTATCACGAGAGTATGGGTCATGGGAACTATGGTTTGTATGTATCAGATCCCATCATGTCCACTCATATAGTCAAGTCACAGTTAGGGTGTCCATTGATATGACAGAGATCACCAGAAAGTCAACGCTAGTTTGGTCTGACTTACTGACTGCCAATCTAACTTAAGTCTATGAAGAGAGTATGACTTGCATGGGAGCTTTGCAATTTGAATGTATCAGATCCGTCATGTCCACTCGTGATCAACTCAGATAGGGTGTTCATTGATACAACAGAAATCACCAGAATGAAATAGACAGACTAATATTGTGATGGTAAAGGTGATGCTGAACTATAGAATCGATTTGATTGTTCCAGTTGTGAAATTTACACAATGTCTTGCAATTCCAGTCTCTTAGAAATGTTAATATTGAAAATCATTCTGATATTGATACTTACAATATGGAAAACATAAATCTGATTTCGTCCCAGTGATCCCACAAAGTCATAGTAGAGAAAATTCCGGTCATCCTTATGGTTGCAATCCTTTGCCTCGTACTCTTGAGGTACTTAAGAGGTGACTAAACAGGAAGTTTTCACGTTCTAGGCATTCGAGTCGAAAATTTCTATCATTTGTTCTTTCTCTTCTGGATTTTAATCAAATTTAATTGTGTTACCTGGAAGCACTTTGAAGGAGATCCTCTCAATACAGACAGCTTCAGTTAGTCAAAAAGAAAGTTGTTGCTGTGTTTGTAAGTACCATTCACTCTTTACGTATGTTGTAGGTGGTATGATGTCATTAGTAGTTAAATCCAAGACAGAAGATTCAGTAAAATGTGAGGTCGTTGACGGAGGCGAGCTTAAATCCCGACGACATCTAAATGTTCGAGGAAAAAGTGCTACACTTCCATCCATCACAGGTTAGAACTCAATAATCATCTCCTTCATGATGCTTGATGACTTTACTTTATGTTCCCTATCTCTCTCTCCTCTCCTTTGTACCTTCTTTTTCCTTACGCGGGGTACCAATGTTGTCTGTGAATGATGATAACCATTGGCATTGGTTTGCTACAGAAAAGGACTGGGATGACATCAAGTTTGGAGTGGACAATAAAGTTGACTTCTATGCTGTTTCCTTTGTCAAAGATGCTGCAGTGATCCATGAATTGAAGAATTACCTGAAAAGTAAAGAAATGATGCATTTCGTATAAGTGGGAAGTACATGTCATATGCTTCATAGGTTCCCTGGCTCACATTCTTACTTTTCTCTTTTATGACTATTTTGGCAGGTTGTGGTGCTGATATACATGTTATTCCGAAAATTGAAAGTGCGGACTCCATTCCGAATTTGCATTCCATAATCACGGCGTCTGATGGGGTCAGAACTTTACTTTCTTTTGACCTCTTTATTCCTTTTCACTCTGCTTTCTTTCAGAGAATACACTGGATTGTTGGTTAGGAGATCGTCTTGGATGATGTTCTTTCTGTTTGTCAATCTTCTTACTTGTTGGCAGTCTGGGTTAGTTACCTGCTGCGTTTGAACTGGTTTATCATTGGTAATTTGGTACCTCATGGAAAGAGATTCGGAAAGTACTTTAGAGGGCAGAAACAACACCATTGTACTAATTGAATTTCGTTTTCATTCTTAAGTTAGTTGCAATTGAGTTTTTTAGGTGCGAGCTCCCAACTATGTCTTCACTTGTCCTGCTTATCATGGTAGCAGCGCTAAATGTTTGTCTGATCTCAGGCAATGGTTGCAAGAGGAGATCTTGGTGCAGAGCTTCCAATTGAGGAGGTTCCACTTTTGCAGGTACATTTTTTGTTATGATGGAAGCTTATGAAGGGGATAATATCAGTTTCTTAGCGAGAAATCTGTATCATTTTTTCTAAGAGACTATTGGTTGCATAAAAGTGCAGGAAGAGATAATCACGATGTGTCGTAGCATGGGGAAAGCTGTTATTGTGGCAACAAATATGCTGGAAAGCATGATTGTCCATCCAACGCCAACCCGAGCTGAGGTTTCAGACATTGCGATCGCTGTTCGAGAGGGTGCTGATGCAGTTATGCTCTCTGGAGAAACTGCTCATGGAAAGTAAGTCCTGAAGTGACTCTGTTTGATTGGAGTTCTCAAGTTCTATTTTTTTATTCAAATTCTGGAAAACTCTGAAAATATGTTTGCTTGATAATTTTTGAAACTCATTAGGGAAATAACTCATTTTTTTTAGAAAGCATTGGAACTGTGTTTTCATATTGGCAAAACCGTACTGCTAAAAATGGATAAGATAAGAAAACAATATGTTTTTGTTTTAAAAAAATTGTTTTCTGAAAAGTTCTATGTAGTCTGGAAAAATGCAAATTGAGAAGTTCAGGAATGTAGAATAGCCACTGTAAGCGTGTCTTTCACAATCTACTAAAACTTGATCTCTCCTGTTTAGATTTCCCTTGAAAGCTGTCAAAGTTATGCACACTGTAGCATTACGGACTGAAGCAACCTTGGTTGCCGGGGAAACACCTTCTAATCTTGGCCAGGCCTTCAAGGTACATTTTCATTTGTATTTATCGGCTACATATTAATTTATACATGAATATTATGTTATATAAATATTCATTTGATAAGGGAAACAGATTGAATCCGGACTATCAGATGCACTAACATTTCGATTTGCTTTTTTCCTTTTCCTCCACCAAATCCTTAATCTAAACACAGCCTTAAGGTCACTGAATTTTAAGTTGAAGTTTTGATTCTTGTATCCTGCAGAATCATATGAGCGAGATGTTTGCATTCCATGCAACGATGATGTCTAACACTCTTGGAACCTCAATTATTGTCTTCACCAGAACTGGTTTCATGGCCATTCTATTGAGCCATTATCGTCCTTCAGGCACCATATTTGTATTCACAAACGAGTGAGTTTGATATTACAACTGCACACCATTTAATTTGGTCTATGTCTATTTTGTTCTGCAGCTGGAGTTGCGGGTAAGCATTTAAAAAGATTAGGTTTCAAAGTATTTTATCACATAGTTCCAATACTTGATACCAGAGTAGATTATTAAAGTAAGGTGACTTTAGTGCTAGTACAAATATTTTGACATTTGACTTGTTAATTTGCATGTGGCTATGCAGGAAGAGAGTACAGCAAAGGCTGGCTTTATACCAAGGAGTTCGTCCCATTTACATGCAATTCTCAGATGATGCTGAAGAAACCTTTCAAAATGCAGTTTACTTGTTGCAGGTAAGGTTTTCACTTGCCCATTCAAGCTTAAATTTTTCTTGGATGTAGTAATTGAGAAAGACCTTACAGGACTCAGGTTCGAGTGTCGGGTGTGGATATTTGTCCAAATGTTGGATTCATTTCAATCCCCATTTCAAGGATACGGGGAAACTTCAAAATATTCTAATTCCTTAATACATTGCTTTTGTTTTGTCAGATATATGTTGTTTAGTACTAGTTGTCTTGAGACATTTCATGCATGATGTAGGACTTCTTGTATCCTTAATGAATATGTTTCCTAGGTGAATGGCTAACTAAGTATGTCGTACATGAATCCCATATCCTTATACGTGCATCTCGTGTCCAACATGGTTACTGGGTTTCCTTTACACGTAAACAGATGTTTCAGATCTGTTTTGCCTTCCTAACTATTACGATTGGTGAAGAAAGAGAACCATTTGTATCTCAGATATCGTGTATTCTGACTTACAGCCAAAGGAAACTGTAAGAGCTTATTTATAAGTACAGAAAAACGAACTAGAAACTAACTAAGGCTAACAACTAAATCAAGCTAACTAACTGATTAATAACTAACCCGAGGTGAGGCTAACAGCTAACTAACTAATTACATGAGTTAATATTCCCCGTCAAGGTGGACAGGAAAGATTCTTGATGGCCATCTTGGATAAAAGCGGAAGAAGCAAGGAAACAGGTAAACCTTGGTGAATAAATCAGCAAGTTGATGATGTGTGCAAATGGGCATTAAGCAAATGACACCAGCAGTAACTTTGTCACGGACAAAATGACAATCCAATTCAATGTGTTTGGTCCGTTCATGGAAGGTAGGATTAGAGGCAATGTGAAGAGCAGCCTGACTGTCACAAAACAAGAGAGCTGGAACAATAGTATCAATGTGAAATGCCTGTAACAATTGTTGAATCCAGAGCAATTCACTGGCAGTGGCAGTAAGGCACGATATTCAGCTTCGGCAGAGGACCGGGAGATGGTGGTTTGTTTCTTAGACTTCCATGAAATTAAAGAATCACCAAGAAAGATACAAAAGCCGGTAACAGACCGTCTTGTATCCAAACACGCACCCCAGTCTAAATCTGAAAAGGCTTTAAGTTGAGTGCTGGAGTGAGCAGAAAAGAACAAACCTTGGTCTGGCTTTGTTTTAATGTAGCGCAGCAAATGATGAGCAGCTTGGAGATGGGTTGTGCGAGGAGTTGCCAAGAACTGACTGAGCTTGTGAACGGAAAAAGTAATGTTAGGGCGTGAGATAGTGAGGTAAAGTAGTCTGCCAATCAGTCGTCGATAGGGGGAGGCAACCGGAAGGAGGTCACCATCACTATTAGTCAATTGAACTGTTGGATTCAAAGGAAAAGAAGCTGGTTTACATGCAAGGTAACCAGTATCTTCTAGTAATTGGAGAGCATAATGCCATTGAGACAGCACCAAACCCTCATTGGAACGCGCAATTTCAAGGCCAAGGAAATACTTCAAAGTCCCCAAATCCTTGAGTTTAAACTGGGAACGTAGAAACTGTTTAAGGTATTGTATAAGTTGAACATTAGGACCAAAGATAACTATATCATCGACATAGACCAAGAGAGCAACAAAGGATGAACCAGCGCCTTTAGTGAATAAGGAGTAGTCAGCTTTGGATTGGATGAAACCATAGTCAAGTAAAGCTTTAGAAAATTTGGAATTCCATTGTCGCGAGGCCTGTTTGAGTCCATAAATGGATTTGTGTGGTTTGCAAACAAGAGGAGAACCAGAGAGCTCCCACTGAGGTTGATAACTGAGAGGGAGGTCCATATAGACTTCTTCAAGCAAATCACCATTGAGAAAGGCATTGTTGACATCAAGTTGATAGAGGCCATTGATGACTTGCAGCAAAACCAAGTAGAACTTTCACAGTGACCATTTTGGCAATTGAGGAATATGTTTCATGGAAATCAACCCCTTCTTGTTGAGTAAATCCTTTGGCCACTAAGCGGGTTTTATGGTGTTCAAGGCTGCCATCTGAATGGTATTTAATTTTATACAACCACTTACAACCAATGGAATGTTTGCCTGGAGGAAGAGGCACAACAGTCCATGTAAGGTTAGATTCCATAGCGTTTAATTCTTCTTGCATAGCGAGTTGCCAAGGAGGAGATTGGATGGCCTGATGGTAAAATTGAGGAACAACAATAGAAGAGAGAGTGAAAAGAAAATGTTGATAAGAAGGAGAAAATGAGTCGTAGGGTAAATGATGGGAGATGGGGTATGAGGGGAGAGAAGGAGGAAGAGAAAGGTGATGGAGAAGACTACAATGATAATCATGGAGATATGAAGGTGGATGAGACGGACGAGATGATTTTCTGATGGGAAGAGAAGATGAAACAGAAATTGGTGGAAGAGGTGTGGGAGAAATAGAATTTGCAGGAAATGATGGTGCAGGGAGTGGGGCTGTATAAATGGATGCTGTGGGAATATGATCATGTGAGGGTAGTGGAAGTACAAGCTCAGGGAAAGGGTCAATGAAAGGGGAAGGAGGGAGACCAGAATGGAATGGGAAGATGGTTTCATGGAAAACAACATCTCTAGATAAGAAAATTTGTTTAGAAGTGAGGTCATAGGGCTTATAACCTTTGACACCAGGAGGGTATCCCAAAAAAACACAGATGCATGCCCTTGGTTGAAACTTTGTACGATGAGATGGAAGAGTGGATGCAAAGGTTAGACAACCAAAAACTCTAAAATCAGAATAATCAATAGGTGTGTGATAAAGAAGTTCAAATGGTGTCTTCTGTTGTAAGATTGGGGATGGAGTTCTATTGATAATGTAAGTGGCAGTGAGAAGGCAATCTGTCCAAAAAGTAATAGGAACTTTGGATTGGAAAAATAAAGCTCTGGCAACATTAAGATGTTGATTTTTTCTTTCCACAACAAAATTTTGTTGAGGTGTATCAACACAAGAAAAGTGATGAATAACGCCTTGTGTAGAAAAGAATTCAGTAAACGCCAATTCAGGTGCATTGTCTGATCGAAAGACCTTGATAGTTGTATGAAATTGAGTGGCAACCATATTGAAGAACTTGGGCAAAACATTGCTAACATCTGATTTGTGTTTAAGTAGAAAGATCCAGGTAAATCTGGTGCAGTCATCTACTAGAGTGACAAAATAACAATATCCAGCATATGAGTTTATATGATATGGCCCCCAAACATCACAGTGTAACAAATCAAAAGGAGCAGGAGATATATGCTGTTGTGAAACAAATGGCAATCTTCTTTGTTTGGCTAATGGGCAAACATAACAAGGATCCTTTGGAACTGATACATCAGAAAAATGTAAATGTTTTTGTAAGACAGATAATTGTCAAAAAGATAAATGGCCAAGTCTGTCATGCCAAAGTTGAGCAGAACAGTTATTTATGTACATTGGCGGTGCAGGACTAACAGCTGCAGCATGCAGAATGTATAATCCAGCTTGGTGCTCACCCTTGCCAATCATTTTCTGGTTGATAGTATCTTGAATAGTGTAGCAATCATGATCAAAATTGACTATTAAAGTGGAGCCTTGTGTAAGAGCACTGATGGATAACAAATTGAACTTGAATTGTGGAACAAATAGCACATCTTTGAGAGTCAGGAATGGGCTGAGACTAATATCTCCTTTGTGAGTAACTGGTATGCGTGTATGGTTTGGTAAAGTAACAAAGGAATTCTCAATAGGTTGCAAAGAGAGAAAAATGCTGGCATTATAAGAAATATGTTGAGTTGCCCCTGAATCAAGAATCCAGTGATGATAAGAAGCAAATTCAGCACTGTATGATACAGACATACACATACCTGTGCTGCAGGAAATTGAAGGAGTATCTTCAACATTTGTGGTAACATCGGCTGCCAGTTGACTAGAGAGAACTGTCATCAATTGCTGACATTGATCAGTATTATGATTTTGTAGGAAAAGATTCATATTGTCTTGTGATTGTCCTTTGATTCCCAAATCAGTAACTTGGTTAGCAACCACTTTAGGAGCTTGTGTGGAATTCGCCTTCATTTTTGGGGTATAACCAGGAGGATAACCATGAAGTTTGTAACATTTCTCTATGGTATGATCGGGAAAGTTACAGTGAGTGCAAAATGGTCTGTCCTTCTTTTGACCCCTGTATACACTTGAGGTTTGTTGTCCACAATTATGCTTGTGAAATTGTCCATTATTACGAGTGGTATATTCATTTTTGACAGTAAAAGCCATGGTATTGGATGAATCCAAAGTGGTTCCTATCTTTCTCTGATTTTCTTCTTGAGATACCAAAGCAAACACGTAATTGTCCTCTAATTTGAGAAAATGAATCATTTAATCCCATGAGAAAAGACATAATATATTCCATTTGATAATGAGATTGTAGGTTCTTGACTCCTCCACACGTACATTGACAACATGAGCAAATAGGCCTATAATTGCTCAATTCTTCCCAGATTGTCTTTAGTTTAGTAAAATATGTGCTAACAGAGTTCTGATCTTGGACTAGATTCATCAATTCTCGCCTTAATTGGAATATGCTAGGTCCATTGCTCTGTTAGAATCGATCCTTAAGATCGTTCCAAATTTCCTGAGCTGTCTCAGCATATATGACACTGGCAGAAATTTCTTTAGAAATGGAATTAAGGATCCAAGATATGACTACATTGTTATTTCTTATCCAAAGATTAAGCAAATGCGCATCATTACCTTGAGGTTTGAGAACGGATCCATCTATGAATCCAAGCTTATTTTTTACCGAAAATGCAATCAGCATGGCTCTACTCCAGGAGGCATAATTTGCTCCTGTTAGGGCTTGGGACACCAAGACGAGACCTGGACCATCTGAATGATGGAGAAAATAAGGGCTCGAAGATTTGTTGATGGCGAAAGACCTCGAAGTTTCAATTCCAAGCGATTCCATTTTGATTCAGGTAAAATACCAGAAGAGCTCGTGCAGCGGAATTCAATTAAGCTCTGATACCATATTACGATTGGTGAAGAAAGAGAACCATTTGTATTTCAGATATCGTGTATTCTGACTTACAGCCAAAGAAAACTGTAAGAGCTTATTTATAAGTACAGAAAAACGAACTAGAAACTAAGTAAGGCTAAAAACTAAATCAAGCTAACTAACTGATTAATAATTAACCCGAGGTGAGGCTAACAGCTAACTAACTAATTACATGAGTTAATACTAACGTATAACAGCTAGAACTAGATTCCTTCTGATCGAGTTTGGTCTGCAAATATGTTCCGTATGTACACGACTCAATTCAGATTTCTAACAAATAAACATGGGTTTTAATGAACAGGAGCAAGGGATGGTGACGGAAGGAGAGCAGGTAGCTCTTGTTCAGAGCGGGAGACAACCCATTTGGCGGTTCCAGTCGACCCACAACATCCAAGTCAGGAAAGTTTAGATGACAGATTGGACAGAGAAAGCCCCGCCACGAAAGAACCTTTCCCCTGATATCTTCTTCGATCGGATTTGCATGATTTTTTGGTTTTCCGTACTACTCATATACATATATGAGCATCCTCTAGTTTTTTCCTTTCCCCTCCGTTGTTTGTTTTCGTAAAGACACCAATCTAGATCGACCCAAGTCGAATCTGGGTAGTTATTGGCAAGGATCAACTCATCCCCTGTTACTGATCCAGCCTCATTTTGTAAGTTAAAGTTGCTTCCTATTTTAATCATGTAGGATAATTCTCAATTCATTGGTTCCGTATTGACATTTTCTCCATTTTAATTAATTTGACGTAGACTTTTTCTATTGGGGTGCAGCCCACCTAGTGGAGTAACTCCAATGAAAGAATCATTCAATGTTCATTTCCTATTTTAGAAGTTGGTGTACAAAAGTGTTTTCTCCTCTGTGGTGATTTTTTTTCCAGTAGTGTTCGGGTCCGTTTATGTACACCTCAATTAATCTTTAGAGAACTAATTTCACCACCTACTTTGGTAACTGATGGTGCTGGAAATGTGATTGTCGCGTTCGTACTCCTATTGTGGTTCTTGAACAAAAGTGATACAACCAGGTGTGGTTTTCGGTGAAATATTCTCTGACAATTGGCTTTGTAATCCCTTATATAGGGCGGATGATGAATGGATTTTTTGACGGGTTTGTCTATGGCGATCATATTCTTTTCATATCGGGAGGAGCGGGTAAAATGAGGGTTATGTTCTTGGGATTCTGAGTGTTCAGAAGTGTTATTTGTGGATTCATTGAATGGGTTCCATGATTAATTTTCTCTGTCCGAACAGGATAACTTTCGCAAGGTTGAGTGCTCGTGGGGGATATTGTGTTGAGCATTCAATAGCTAAAAGATTATTTAACAGATTGAATTTTTCGCATTCATACAAACGTACAACACACTGTATATTTTGAACAATAAAAAGTTTATGAGCACAATCTTTTATACACATATTTAAAGGCAGACTTATCTTGAATTGTTTGATGCACATGAAATTCATATTATTATGAAAGATTCTACGTGTATCAGACAATTTCAAATGAATCTGTGTTTGAATCTATGTATAAAAGATGTGTTTATATACTTACTCTTCCTAGAACCACTAACCTTTGGGTAAAAGGAAATTGTCAAAGTAGACCACCAAAGTATCATCAAAGAAACCAGAATATCCACTTTTATTATTCCAAAACTGGTTAAACAAATTATGAACTTTTTTCTTTTCTTTTTTTTTTCCATGAAGAAGCAAGAACTAGTTCAAATTAATAAATACACACATAAATAAAACTGGCTAAACAAAGCAAAAGACTTCATTTTTGTATCAAACACTGATCTTAATGGCAGAACTAAACCCACTCTGATCATCCCAAAACTTTGACCAAAGCATCACACCTCCATACTTTCGTGACTTTTTTATCACCGGAAGTATCTGACTCGTAAGCACGTCGGCCGGAATAAACCCGCTTCCGGCAGCCTGTGGTGCTGCCGGCAACCCCAAAAATATCCGTCCAGCCTTCACCGAGTGGGTCCACCGGTCCCACGACTTCAATAAATTGGTAGCATTTCCAGAAATAAATGCACATGGAGGATTGTTGTAAAACTGTACCCAAACATAGTCGAAACGCCCTGTCTTAAGGGCAACCCCTAGAAAACTATCGGGAAAAGGACACTGTGGGGCACCCGAGAGGTACACTCTCTTTCTGAACTTGTTATAAGCAGATAAATAGCGGGCGAGAACATCCCAGTACTTTGTGGACCCGAGCTCAATATCGAAATCTATACCATTCAATACGGCATCACCCAAGGGCCGATTCGATGATTTTCCACCCAAGAATGTGTTCCAGAGATACTGGGAAACATTTTTGGCATCGGCTTTGGAAGCTAGAGAGTAGCTTCCAACGCCGCCGCCGATGGAGAGCAAAACTTTGATGCCCCTCTTTTGACAGTACCTGTTTCAGGGATTTAAACATTGATTAGTCTTTGTTAGAATTTGAAATCGGCCCTTGGGTGATCAGATGATCTTACAAGACCACTCGAGTACTCTTTCATTCAAAGTAATCATTAATAGTGTGTTGTTCAAACGTTTAATTGGAAGTCATTATTGATTTGCAGCTCAAAAATTTCAACTATTTAGGTTTCGAGAGTCCCTCCATCGTTGCATATATTCAATCGCCTATGATAGTTTTGCGGGATATGTGTGTGTGTGTGTGTGTATATATATTTTTTTTTCTCTTTATTGCCGTGGTCTACAATAGCATGATGACCCCCTATGACAGTTCAAAGAAACAAGAGATCAGGTTTTTCAAAAAAAAAAAGTACCGGATTCCTTCGCTGACGACGGTGCAGCCATTAAAGTCCGGGTTGCAGTGGCCGGCGAGGTTGATTCCAGGGGTTTGGCCGTTGCCGAATTTGTTGAGGAATGCTATGTTTACATAGGAGTATCTTCCGGTGGCGCAGGTTTCAGTGAGGTTTCGTTCGTTGCCATTTTGGCCCCAGTAGACGGCAATGCCGCCGCGGCGGTGGGCGACGGAGGTTTTAAGTAGAGTTAGGAAGAGGAGAGAGAGAAAGAGATGTGGGGCTGAATATTTTGTTGCCATTTTCTCTTCTCAAGCATATCTATGGGGGACTGGGGAGTTCCTCTGGTTTTATAATGGGTAATGGGAATGGTATATCTATTTGTTTAGTGCTGCCAAAACGAAAAGCCATGACATCTCACGTCTGGAATACTCTCCCCTGGTCTCATCTCAATGCTCATTTCTTTTTAATATCTTTGACTTGATACAAATCATGTGATATAACTATATAAGACTCTTCATTTGGGAAAAATATTGATGAAGGTTTGACATGGAAAAAATAAAATTAGGTATGGACTATGTGAGTTCAAATGAAGAAGGATTCAAAGCGAAGTTTCGAATATCATATTCC
>JABCMJ010039176.1:0-13963 GCA_014822125.1 Arbutus unedo | reverse complement strand
GCACATATGCTATATGTAAAAAAAATTGCCGTGTCCGTATCCCCTTATTTTCAAAAATCCCGTGTCCCATGTCCGTATCTGTGTCTGTATCCGTGTCCGTATCTGCGTCCGTGCTACATAGTCCACTAGATAGAATCTTCAAAAAGGGAAACAACAGAACTGTACTAATTAACATGGGGAAGCTCATGTCACACCAGGCTATGTGGTATTTGATTTCAATTAACAAGCGCCACACCTCTTTATTACACGAATTACATAATAATGAATCCCCCTGTTGAACTTCAAGTGATAGATTGGCTCCAAGGGCCTTCAAGAGCAGCAGTAGTTTTATAGCCAGAGCATCAAAATATTTGCAGTTTCTGCTAATGGCTCACAAGTTTTTCACGGTTATATTAGCCAATGGTAGGTGGAGTTGGTAACTGGCAAGTTCAAATTTCCCAAATAACTTAGTAATTTTGCCTCTTGCCACCAACTCTCCTCTTCCTACTAACCCCAGCCTTGGCAAATGCAACTAGTGGCACTGCATGGATGACCCATGAATGTCTTACCTACAGCCTACTATTCTAGAAGAGTAGTTGTAGTCCCCTGTAATGCCTAGTGCCTACGTCCATATGCTTGCCTCCTCAAAGTGCTTAAACGAGGCAATCTAGTCTATGCATCAAACTCACGTACACCAGCCTTGCAAACACAATTTTTTCAAAGCAAATCACACCCAAGAACATATGCTGGAGTAGACAACCATACTGATATTACGAGCATGTACAACAGCTAAGTGTGCAGGTTAACAGTCATGGCATGAGAGCATCAATGTCTGCAATTTAAATTGGAAACAAAAAAATGGTTGCAACAAGAAAATAAAATGACTAAACATGTAAGCCTACAAATAATCTACCATTTAATTTCAAGTTTCAACCACAAACCTACCACAAAAGTACCACATGCACGAGCATCATTCTCAGATATCGAAACTCAAAACCAAAAAATTTGTAAACTAAGACACCGTGTTCACAAGAAGTATTGGTCCATTCCAAGAAAGCCATATACAAACAAACAACAAAAGTATAGACACTATATTGTCAAGTAAGAGAGGAAATCACATTTCAAAATGTGCAACTGCAATAACTTAGTTTATAAAATTATAACCACATACAAGGCCAAAAATTGCACAAACGAGGAAAACAAAAGTTGCTAGGTTCTACCTAAACTTGAATAGAACAAATACATTAGAGATACAAAAATTATGTTGCAAAAAGAACAACACGGTCAGTTTTCAATTATCCTCTATGCAGCTGTTGAAAGGAATTGATAACTGTAGCGTGCTGAAATTGTGCAACTACTCTGTTGTGCTCTTTGGACTCATTAATCCCCCCCCAGTAGTAGTTGCCTGAAAAATGATCAACTGTCAGGTACACACCGGCCAATGGGCGTTGGCTGGAGGACATTCCAATGGCTAAGTCAGCTAGAGGAACAAATGCCATGTTGATCAGATTAAACCAGGAGAGTATTTTGAAAGAAGTACCAAGTGTTTAGGAAGTGAAAAAATTTCCAAGGTCGGTAACACATTGGCCACATGTCGTTGGCCTCCACCATTGGATTTTCTAAGCGTGGACATGTGGCCTTCATCATTAGAGTTTCTGAGGGCTTGTGCCCTCCATGCAGACTGGTGCTCGTGAGAGTTAGCGTCTCAAGCTCTCTCATCCAATTGGCAAACCATTAGCTGCCCTCCATGCAGACTGGTGCTTGTGAGAGTTAGAATCCCAAGCTCTCTCATCCGATAGGCAAACCATTCCCGACTAATCATTTTGGCACCGCAAGTTTCCCCAACGGACAATCACCTTAGTGTTGTTCGCAGCCGGTTAGTGTGCTCGAGAAGGCTTTAGTTGCTCAGCCACTCATTTTTCTGTCCACTCCTCTATTGTTCAAACATCCTTTGTGCCAACTACCCATCTCTTTGCTCGGCACATCGACTGCCACGAGTTGCCTTTTCTGTTAATCAGGTGGCTTGCACAATAACCAACTGATGATAAAAGCTATACAGGATTCTTTCTTTTTTGTTTTTTTAAAGATAGAACAAGATCCTTAATTCATCATCTTCAATCATGTTACATGGACTTCGAGATGGTGTCAGTACATGCCCCAAGTGTCCGGTTCATCTACTTCATTTTCTTTAATAAGTAATAGGAGATGCATTGTACGATAGAAAAAATAGAGGGCTACCGCATGCAAAGCGAGAGAGTTTAAACCTTAATATACTCCCCCAACTAAATCATATTCAATACGCAGGCAGAAACAACAGAGTAAGGATTCTTTACGAAATGATCATCAAATGTAGATGTGCATCTTCCCAAAATACGCACTACACTGCTACCAAAAAAGAACTTTCCAACCTAAACACCGGTCCCTCCACCCCTAAAAAACCCTCCTATTCTGATACCTCCAAAATAGTTGAAAGGACCAAGCCCTCAAGAAGCCCAAGCCTTTCTTATACACTTCCTCACTCTACTCCAAACAAGCATAACACCCGCCACCTCCTTCCAGAGACCCAACACAGACTGAACACGCTAACACCAGCCCCAACAAATCCCTAGCTACCTCAGAATGGATGAGCAACTAGGGAACAGATTCCCTATCCATGTTGCAAATACAACACCATCTGACCACAATGTACCATCCAATTATAATGTAATTGTTCTACTGTAACAATCTTCTGGTGAGTTGCAGTCCAAACAAAATGCAGCCAACCACCCCACAAACAACTGCCCCCCACCAACACACAAACCAAACAGGTTTACTGACTGATTAAGATCCGATTCATTCATGTCTCTCCTCAATCCTACCTCCCAAAGATATTGGTCCACCGAAACACAGTTTGCCTCTAAAGCGTCCTTGTTCAATGCCAATGAGAAAATCGATGGGAACATAGAGCACAAATCAACGCAAATCACACCATATGTCAATCCACATTAACACTCTCCCACCTTGAAGAGAATGTGCTTCAAGAAATCACCCCACCAGTGTAAACCCACTTCCCAGCTCCCGTATCTTTCGTCTCTCAGTGTCACTGTGTCCAGCAGAGTGCTTTCACCTAGAAAACTAGACTACTTGGGCATAGTTGAAAGGTTCAAGGCCAACTAAGCCTGTTGAACACCTCTCAAACCATGTGTAAGACAAGCATACTTCATAAATTTAAAAGACTACATGTAATATTGATCTTCAATCCAAAAGATTGTGTGGTGGGAAAAAGACAACCAGCATGAAGTTCTTGCATTCGAATTCATAACTCACACTTTCTACAGTCCACCATAATGCTTCAAGTACACAAGATTCTGGCAAGAAAATAAATGCTCTGGAAAATAATCAAATTTGGGTTTTAGTGTTACCATCAAATTTAAAAGATGAAATTTCATACAAAACAAGCGGAAGATGAGGATTGTTCTTCCTGTTCCAACTATATTTTTGATTCCTTAACAAATGTAAATACACACCCATGTGGGGGGGGGGGGGGGGTTGTGTTGGAGCGGCGGAGAGAGAGAGAGAGAGCACATTGCACATTAATTCCTGCAACATCTCAAAAAACCAATTCATCCATACACTAGACAGGAAAAGACGAGACGATAATCGACAGGACGTGTATTTATCTAATACCCAAGTCAACAAACACCAAATACAGCTAATTATTCATCAAGCAAAATGGTCTTGCTTTTCATGAACATTTCACTATTCGCGAACAACTAACACAAGCAATAAGTTAACTAGCAACTGGAAATACTAATCTTGGGTTACGAGCCATGCTTGCTGGTACATGCAAGATACGTCAGACCATTTTGACTCTATCAATGTGTTGAACCATCATCGTCCAAAAACATTAACTCTTAAATACTCCCTCTGTCCATATTATTGGTGCATTATTCCATTTTGAAATGTCCCAAATATTAGTCCCCGTCGAAAAGTCAAAAGAAGAAGTGTTTGAATTTCCACAAACTAACCCTCACAAATGAATCAAAGTAGTTTGAAATGTAGCTAATAATGGATAATGTTGGAAATATAATCAACTTCATAAGGAGACAAATTAATTGCACGTACAGGACTGGCAATATGAGACGGAGGCAGTAGGATATTTCGAATGTCGAAAATTTAATATTAATAGATATGATAAATGTTATTTTTATCATCATTAGACTAAATATTAGAGTCCATAAGACTTAAGAAAGATGGTTTGCTCATGCAGATCTGGGTCATAAAAAACATTAATATGTATCACGTTGAAAAACATTTCCATATAGAATTTACACTTTACCGTACATCATATCTCAAAACTATACTAATAATGGGAGGGTTTGGGTATGAATGAGTTAAAAAACCATCTTGTCGACTGCAAGTCTGCAACACAGAGTGTATGCCAGTAAAAGCAGGTGGGTTGAGAACTAGGAAGCTGGACCTTATTAACAGCAAGTTGATGGATAAGTTGTCGTGGAAAATTCCTTTGGAAAAGGAGAGGCTTCGCAGGAGTGTAATCGCCAAAATATGGTTGCAAATGTGGGAGACTGGAGATATGACAAATCTAGGGTTGGTTACGGAATGGGGCTTTAAATAACATAATGACGTTTGTGGATTCTCTCTCTTATGTTTTTAAGGTGTGAAATGGTCGTCGGATTTTGTTTTGCCAAGATATATGATGACTACGGCCGTTATACGTGTAATATCCTCAGCATAATTTGTCTTACCGAATATCACATTAACTGATTATCTTTTTTTGGATCAGCACATCAGTTGCTTTAGTTGAGCATGCAATTCTAGCAATTTATTTTGCCTGAAAATGAAAAGGATGGAGTTCTTCAAATCTTTTTTTTTGGATAAACAGTTCTTCAAATCTTAGTTTTAACTAAATCGTAATAATTATTAACAACTCATTAACGAACCATGAGCTAGAACTGCAATAGGAATGGACAGTGTTCACCATTATCACAAACGGTATTCATTATTAACAACTGATCAATGAGTTAACAGAGCAAATGCTATCCAGCATGCTTAGCTTAAAAAGTTACTTGCAAGAATACAAATAACTAAAAAGCTTTACAAAATTCACGTCATGCATAAGGCATGCATGCATGCATGCAGGAAACTAAGATTTCCTCTTCTGCTCTCACAAAGATGCAAGCGTAAATGCTTGCCCATTTAAGCACAAACAATCAAACACAGATCATATAATGTGTGCAGTACGTGTAAAAGCCTATAGAAAGAGATCCATGCCATATTATCAAGTGCTCAATTTTGTCTTCATTCATAAATCATGTATGTTCCATTCACTGAGTTCCAATATAGTTAGAAAGGTTAAAAGCATGAAGAGAGTGCTCAAATAATAACACTAAAACACCAAGTAATAGTCACTGGAGAATTTCCAAAGTTGAAGATTGTCGCTAGTTGCTACATCCATGATGGAGTAAATCTAAGGAAAAAAAAACAAGTTTCTTTAACTCCTACTCGGCTTTCCTCGTAAAATCCTTTTGGTAGCATCCCATGCTTGTATAACATGTATAATCTATAAGAAAAACAAGTTCAAAATGCTCCAACCGAAACAAAAACTTGGAAAACCTCGTTTCAGCCACCAACTTCACGATGAATCACTGACGCCAGCATATCATCCCCAACAACTGATCGTAACTGTTCCACGAAAGCATCTTTAGCCACTTTTCCATCCTGGGACCAGAACAAAGATCCAGAATCAACATCAAGAACTATGCTTATTTTGAATTTTTATTTCTCACAATAATTGAGAATTTTAAACAAAAGCAGACAACTTCTGCCTGAAACAAACCTGCGTAATTTACCTTGTATGCAGTGCACAAATTTCGAAATTCATCAACTCTTGAAGAAGGAACAGAATTCCCAATCTTCGATTGTAGCATTGAAAGCAACGTGTTGGATGAACCCGGAACGGAGTTAATAAATGATGGTCCTCTTAGTTTTCCTAAAAAAAGCATAAAAAGAAAAAATCTAGTTTCCAAAGTGGAGATAGGGAATATATACACCAAGGGAAACAATCTTTTTGTACCTGGCGCAAAATCAGAAGATCTATAGCTCAAAACACACTCGGGAAGTATGCGAGTGTTCATATTGGCGCACCACACAACGTACCATTTAGGATTCATAAGATCATCCACCCCGGTATCAAAATCCACATTTGAAGGATACAGCTGTTTGGACCCCGCTTCGACTTTCTCACATTTTCCCAATATAACCCGACACAAGATAAGGTACTTTTCGCCATTATCATCGGCCTCCGATAACATAGCACTAAAACACAATTCAAACATCATTCTCTATTACCAAGAACCGTAAAGCATTAACCAAAAAAAATCGACGATAAACATTGAATGTATATCTTTTTCTATGAATGCAGTACCTTAAATGAGGTGAGCGTATCGGAGACAAGTAGATACCAACTCCATGTGCTTCTGGACTAGGAATCTTACTAGGAATCCCAAAACCGTGACCCAAAATGGTCGCCACGCCTTTAGCCGAAGTCCCGTACCAAGCGAATGTCATGTTGGGGTCTCCTCTAGCAGCTTTAGTAGTCTCCAACTGCTTCAGGAAAACTTCATATCGAGCTTTGTCTAATAAACCGCTGCGCATCCACTGATGAATGGAAGTGATCGTAGCGCCCGGTTCAACAAGCCCTAACCCCGACAAAAACAAAGTCTTCACGATCGAAAACGCTTTCTCTCCTTCTTTCAATCGTTTCGCCTTGGGCCACCTCGGTGATTCCTCTTCATGCGTAATAAGCCGCGACCTCTTCGCTCCACATGGCCGAACATTTGAAGAACTTCCTTCAGGTTCAATTTCCACGCTTTCTTTCTTCCTCTTAGTCGAATTCGAATTCTCTCCGATTCTAATCTCGATCTCAATTTTGGGATTTTCAGCGGCCAAGTCCTCGCTGACATTCACAATTTTGACATCTTTGGCGGAATTCAGGAATTCTCCACCGCCATTGACGAATGTCTTTGGGAAGAAAGATTTGCCGTGAACGTCAATCCAGGCAATCGACCTCTGATTTCCACTCTCCAATTCAACCTGCAACATACGATACAAATCAAACAGGTACATAGCCCCACCAATTCCAACCTCCACGACAGCCTTTCCTTCTTCGAACCCTAAACGGACAGGTTCAACCACTTCGGCAGCAAAATCAGCCCACGATCCATCCTCGTAGTACATTAACCGAGCCGGAGGCCCACTTCGCTTGAAATTTGAGAAGTTCTGCAACAGCATCCGAGTATCACAATCATCATGCACGCAATCAACTTGCGAAGGGATCGACACAGATATCGAAGGGGGTGATGACAGTTCCTGCTTAACACTAACCCCATCAACAGATTTCATCCGATAAACCATCGCTGCCATCTGGGAGTTGGAATTCCTGGCTGAAATTTTGAGAAGCTCCGAACAAGTGAGATTTTCACGAGAGGAACGAAGTACTTCTGGAAACCAACGTATTGCCGCTCGTGTCTATATATGGCGGCTCTGTAGGAGATTGTACTGCATTTGAATTTACTTTTGAACCCCGGTCATGAGTCGGTACCCTTTTTTTATTTTTAAGAAATTTCGAAATTTCAATTTTTTTGAACCAATTTTGAGCATTCATAAAAAATTCTAAGCTACGAATTTAAGGATTTAAAGATTCTTAGATAATAAAAAGGAATGAAAATTTAAAAATTCAAAAGCTGGATTATGATGAAATTCAAATACATTTTAAACACCAATTGCATTGTGAATTTCCATGTCAAATTATAAGTACTTTTTAAAGCTATTGAAGTGACTTTACGTTTGAAAACGAAATCATCTAACACAATTTCAAATTATCACATCATGACTTATATTTTATCCTCTAAAGTAAGTTACCAACTTATAAGACTCTATCTTTTTTATTATTTTCTTCCTCTAATAGAAATACATTGTCATTCTGGCATTTATGATGCACATGCTAAACTCAAAAGTTTAGCAAAAGTATATCCCGATATGAAACTTATATACTCCATATGTCGTGATTATTTCTATACATTTGTTAAAAAAATTAACAATAAAATTATCTTCTGCCGTAAAAAATAATTCTCATTAAAATATTAATTCTTAATTATTAACCTACTACTTAATTTATAATTTCGCAACCATGGTAAATAAGTTTATAACTTCTGTCAAAATATAAAAGAGTAATGCTAAGTACATTGACTTTTTAGACACATTCGAATAAAAATGTGTCTAGAACCATTAGATACACGTGGAGTTCTCAATAATTCAAGAGTCACACATGCACCAATAATTTCGAACACATCTGTATCTAAATGTGTTTAGAAAATCTGTGTACAAGGATGGAACTATCTTTTAGGTAAGGTAGACTCTAATCTATATGAGATCAACAAAAAAAGAAATTTACATGTAAAATTTTAGCTCAAATTATTTTAATCCCTTATTATTTTTAGTTTAATTCATTTTTAACCCGATTCAAAATATAGTTCAGGGTAACTAAAAATTCTAGTTCTACCCTTATCTGTGTACTAAGACTTTTCCAACACAAAAATGTGTAATTTGTAGCAGAATATGAAATGTTTTTTACTTTTGAACAACCCATGCCCTATGTTTGGAGTTTGAATTGGAGAAAAGCATCACGCTGTACATCAAATTATACATTATACTTATGTAACATGTCATGCAAATAATAAAATTCACTAATTTAAATACATAATCAAAATTCATAAGACCTATTTTTATAATATATATCTAAAGAATAAGTCTACTAAAACATCAAAATGTACATTAAATATACATCATACCTACAACATGATGTGTCAATAATTTTGTTCATGTTTAAAACATAAATTGTGTGACATATTAGATAAGCACGATATATATAACATGACGTGTGAGTAGACTTGTTCATTGGAGAAGGGTGTTTTGGGTAAATAAATAGATAACCTGTGGAGCAATAGTTTAGAGGTGCTGACGTGTTACGACTGAATTGACTTGTGCGTTAAGTAAAGTTTTGTCTTTTTTATGTTTTTTATTCTTTCTATTAATGGTGGGCGTTGTGGGCTGGATTCTGCCGTGTTTGCTTGGGCCCAAAGACAGTCTAAAGAAGAGATAAACATATGTTGATTTCCAGGTCAGAAAGTCCACCTTTTGACTTTTTATTTAATTCGTTTCCAAAACTTATACGTTTTAAACGGCGTATTTAATTGACTTTTAAGCTCAAAAGATTGTTGTATATTTTTTTAGTCGTCGTTGCCTTTGGCCAATGGGAGAAATAAGATAGCACCCCACCAAAAATGCATTCTTATTTTTTATCATCAACTTTATAGAACGTTACAGGTTGAATTAAATTGATGTAAAATGATATAATTTAAAGATTAATGTTTAAATAAAATTACTAACTTTAAAGAACAAAATACGGTAAAAATATTAAAGAAGGTAAAACTTAAATTAGGGTGTACCGAATAAATAACCAAATTGTTAGTAAAGTGCTCGGGAATATATATCAACAATAAAGTGCTCTTTGTGCACATGCATATTATTGAGATCGGGAATATATTTGTCGATCTGAGAAATATAATAAAGTACAGATTAAGGATAAGCATTATATTTATTTATCTCGACATAAGGTCAAATCAGATCAGGGTAAAGAATCTTAGGTTAATTTAACTTATAACGAGAATTTTACAATTGAATAAAACTCTTACTACAGAAGATAAAGGTCTGCATAATTTGGATAAGATTTATCTTGATAGTGGTTAATCAATGAGTACTTCTTCTATGTTTTAATGAGAATTTAAAAATTGAATTAGAACTAACATTATTGAGGGGAAATCTCTATAAAAAACCACCAGAGTAAAAGGTACGCTGAACATTTAAAGTTTTTCTGCCAACTAAAAGCGGAGGTTCTCTAATTGTTTATTGTCTTATATATATTAAGTTCGGAGAGAGATCATGAGTCAATTTGACCATAATTGAGGTGTTTAATTTTTCTGTTTAGAAAAATCATCCACGTTCAAATATGTTATAATTTAAAGAATAAGAGTGGAAATGAGTCTTATTAGATTACGATATTTTATGACGTGACAGATTAACGAGTGATAAATTTTTTGACACATTGATAGAGACATGGGATAAGGAATGAAGAGCAAGATCATATTAATAAAAAAAAATCCGCAAATGAAGTAAACGAAAATGTTTTTAAAAAAAAAAAATTCTCAAGCTTAAGTCTTTATGCATTCGTTTCTAATTTACCCATCTCATATTATCCTATGTCTCTATCATTGGAAATCAAATAAAATTACCAATATAGTTGTAGTTTTCTAATTAAGTATCTATAGTATATATTATTGCAGGATGATTTTTTGTGAAAAAAGTCTTGAGAGCAATTCATATCACTAAGAAAAATTAAAACCTAACATAAATAGCACAATATAAAAAAGGAAACAAATATCTATAGTTAAATTCAATTAGGTAGATTCATCAAATCAAATATTTGGCCATCACTGTCAAAAAATTTTAGAAGGAAAGTTCATTAATTTTGGTACAATTTTTTTGAATTTTATAATTTTTGGAACCTATTGATGGTTTATGGAATTTACTTTGAAAAATATATAAATTTGAAAATGTTATAAAATTAATTGAAGAAACAATTGCGAGTGACTCTCCATTTTTCAAAAAAATTATTATATCTCTTTCACAAATTCTTTTTTTTATTCAGCCAAAATCTTTATGTGAACAACGTTGTATTAAACGTTGTCTAATTAGAAGAATATTTTACTTTTTATAATATACTATATATTATTGTAGAGCAATTTTTTGTGAAAGTGGTCCTGAGAGCGACACATGGCACGAAAAGAAATTAAAATCTAACATAAATAACACAATATAAAAAAAATATTTATAATTAAATTCAATTAGGTAGATTCATCAAATCAAATATTTGGCCATCACTGCCAAAAAATTTTAGAAAGAAACTTTACAATTTTTTGAATTTTATAATTTTTGGAACCTATTGATGCCTTATGGTAATCGACTTTGACAAATATATAAATTTGAAAATGTTATAAAATTAATCGAAAAAATAATTACGAGTGACTCTCTATTTTTTTTTAAAATTATTATATCTCCTTCACAAATTATATTTTTTATTCAACCAAAATCTTGATGTGAACAACATTGTATTAAACGTTGTCTCATCGGAAGAATATTTTATATTTTATAATATACTATATATTATTACAAGCGATTTTTTGTGAAAATAGCCCTGAGAGCAACACGTGGCACCAATAGAAATTAAAACCCAATAGCACAATGTAAAAAAGGAAACAAATATCTATAATTAATTTCAATTAGGTAGATTCATCAAATCAAATATTTGGCCATCACTACCAAAAAATTTTAGAAAGAAAGGTCATTAACTTTTGTACAATTTTTTTGAATTTTATAATTTTTGAAACCTATTGATGGCTTATGGTAATTGACTTTGACAAATATGTAAATTTGAAAACGTTATAAAATTAATCGAAGAAACAATCGCGAGTGACTCTCTATTTTTTTAAAAAAATTATTATATCTCCTTCACAAATTTTTTTTTATTCAATCAAAATCTTTATGTGAACTACATTGTATTAAATATTGTCTGATCAGAAGAATGTTTATACATTTTACAAGGTAATAAAAAACAAGTAGTACTAGTCACTTATTATATATTCTAATATAAACTATTTTATTGTTTATTGATATATTTTTAAAGGTAATTTTACTTATCATTCCATCTTATACGTGTAGGAATTTCAAGACAAGGAGGACGAGCATTGACATCATAATTAATATGAGACTTAAAATTTATTATCATAATTTTTAGATAGAATTTGTTATGTTTAAGTAGCAACCGTATTTGATTGTTAGTGTAATAATATACACATTTTTACCATCTAAAATACTGAAATAATGTTTGATTTTGAATTTGTATTAATAAAGTATATTTCAATCGATCCTGTGCATAGAACGAGTTTTTGCTAGTTACTATAATGTCAGAATTGGAACCAGATTTTTTTATAAAATTACAAATTTAAGTGAATCATAACCTTTAATTTTGTATTTATTGAAAATTTCTTAATTCTAATTCTAAGACACTGAATTTTTTTCTTTCTAATTTGACCATCTTATGAGAATGGTCCAAGGCTAGGGGATAGGGCTTATCAAGAACAAAATCTTTAGCATCATATTCCCCATGATAGAAAATGCTTCACTTCCAAGCGTAGCTTTCCTCGTCCTTGGAATACAAGTATATATAAAAGCATTCACTCCCCCTACGAAGATCTTTTTGTGTGATTTTTCATGGGACATAAAATAAGGTGAGGTCTTGTATCACAATACAAAGTGTTTATTTTGTACACTCGATGTTTTTATCGCTCATATTAACAGTTAGGTCGATCGAATATTAATAAAAACTTGATCAAATTATTATATTTATACAAGAAGTTTAAAAATCATTTCTCTTGTAGTAAATATCTTACGTTCACACCAACAAACGCCGAAGACATGCTTATGGTTGTCATGGCCTATGCGGAATTATTGAAACCTTCTTTAGAGCTATCAATTGTGAGTTATTAGAGTGGCATTGGCAATGGATTTAGTCAGAAAGCCTAGCTTCACATTTTCTTGCCAGCCGTAAGTCCTCACCAACTAATCCAAGATGCAACATTCCACCTCTCTTCTTCTTTCGGGAAGCTCTATAGTAAGCTTTGCTCTAATTAATACCCGCAAGAACCCGTGCTATGCACGCAATGAATTGAAGTATACTCTATTAATACGAATTCAAAATCAAACATTATTTCAGTGTTTTAAATAGTAAAAACATGTATATTATTCACACCAACAACCAAATATGATAGGTACTTAAACGTAATAAATTCTGCCTACAAATTATTATGATAAATTTAATTCTCATAATTATGATGTGCTCGTCCTCCTTGTCTTGAAATTCCTACACATATAAGATGGAATGATAAGTAAAATCACATTTAAGAATATATCAATAAACAATAAATAGATTATATGATAATATATAATAAGTGATTACTACTTGACGAGTTTTTTGTTACCTTGTAAAATGTACAAACATTTTTCCAATTACATTAATTTAGTTCACATAAAGATTTTGGTTAAATAAAAAAAAAGAAGATGTGAAGGAGATATAATAAAATTTAAAAAAAAATAGAGAGTCACTTGCGATTGTTCTTTGCCAAAAATGTGTATTATTACATAGTATAGATAGATATTAATGGTGATAAGAAATCCACGGAATAGGTCTCAAAAACTATAAAATTCAAAGAAATTGTACAAAACTTAATAAACTTTCCTTCTAAATTTTTTTGGCAATGGTGACCAAATATTTGATTTGATGAATCTACCTAATTGAAATCAATTATAGATATTTGTTTCTTTTTTTATATTGTGCTATTTATGTCAGGTTATAATTTTTCTTGGTGCCACATGTCGCTCTCAAGATGACTTTTATAAAAAGTTGACATACAATAATATATATTACAGATTTCTTCACATCTTAACAGCCTAAAAAGACGCCTTTTCGTGTCCAAAATCCTTTACGAATAAAGATTTCTGCCAAAGCAGGCAAATTCCACTTTTAAAAAGAAAATCTCTTTGCTTCAACTTAGATTCTATATCTATCCTCCGCTTTGGAGATGACGGAGAAATTGTTCGCACCACAATATTCGATTGATTTAATATTTTTGCATAAGATGATGAACACAACAAGACATAAATGATTCAAAATGGCAAATAAAATCATAGTGAATCTTCTTTTGCATTATAAACAGAATCACCTTTTTTTTCATATATTTTCCTCCTTTTTTCGGGATAAAATTAAAATTATAAAGGAGCTTGATAATGTCACAAGCTACGAAGTCTAGAC
>JABCMJ010039162.1:0-11613 GCA_014822125.1 Arbutus unedo | reverse complement strand
TTTATCGGTGCGCTTTAAGAATTGTCATGACTCCCCACAGAAGATTCATGATCCATGTGTAATGTGTCGAAGTCATGGGACAACAGTCGTAGGCTCTCCCTGAGATGCACGAGATTTACCACCTAAACCTATTGATTGACTGACAAAAGAGTGTCATTGATGCGCCGATCAAATCAATATTTAATTTAAAATTGATTCTTACATTAAGTGTGTGATAATCTAGTAGAATGACAAGTCAAAATATCGATCCACAAAGAACAACAGAAAAGTTGTCATGGGAACTCGTAGTTGTAGTGTTTCGGATGTTAGTCTTGAATTTTGGGAAAATTTATAACCTAAAGCTGTAATTTAACTAAAACTAGAAAACTGATTGATTAAGAAAGCAGGTCAAATCCATTGGAATCGTTTCACCCTAGATTTAGGTACACAACATCTTCGCCTTTTATAACTCAATTAAGAGTTCAGGCAAGAAAATCTTGATTGGAAAATATTCCGATAGAAAATAGTTAACTTTAAAAGATGTGTTCTTACTTCTCAATTTGATTCTCGGTCAATACATTAAGTTAAAACGTAGGAGGACATTGACCCAAGTATCAAATATACCAATCAATGACGACAATTCATCAAGAATTTAACACTCCTTATTTGTTCAAAATCAAGAACTCAAATCGAATCTTAAACATACAGTGAAAAAGGGCTAGGCTTTCAAGATTTTGTGTATTTATAATTTCATGTGACGTGAATAGTGGAATTTATGGAATTATACATTTTGCTTTATTTTAGACTATATTTCTATTATTGTTTATAATTTTGAATGTACCTAATTCAAATTGTGCGAATGAGATTGCATGTAAGATTTTCACTTTAGACGGTGACAACGATTATAAGAATTCATGTTTGACAATAGTTTTATAACATTTTTAATTACATTGTAATTTTTAAATTTCACTAATAGGCAAAAGTCTTCCCCGCGTAGTAACATTTTTTTATGCAGTAATTAAGTTGTTACGATAAACAATATAAATTTTATATAAAAATCCATATTAACATTTTTTTATTTGTTACGATAAGAAATATAAATTTTATATATGAATTTTGAGTGTTATGCTATTAAATATTTGTAGAGTACCGTTACTATATATATTTTAATTACTCCCGTGCATAGCATGGGATCATCACTAGTCTTCAGTTATTGCTGCGCTATTTGTTGGCATTTGGGACCAAAGGCTGGATTGGAGAATGTTAGTACATCTGGTATCTCATATGTGCTTATTAATTCCATTTTTTTAGTTTTGTCCACTTTATCTTTGAAATTATATTATTTTGACTTATTACATGAATTTTTATAAGAAATACATGAAATTAAAACGACATAGTTTTATCCGTACGTGCACTACAGCTCCTCCAAATTCTATTCCCAAGTGGATTTAAGTTCCAAAATCATAGTCCCTTTCAAGGTCTATCTTCTAGAGAAGCAAACAAAACCTCTCTACCACTCCCTGAATGGCCAATTTCACCAACCAATGAAATTTAGGCTTTGTTTTTTTTGCATTTCCACTAAATTAAATGTCTCTAATCCTAAAACACACCACATCAGTTGAAGGAAAAACCGATGGTAACCTCATGTCTACTCCACAAAGGAAAAAAAAAAAAAACCTTCAGATGACTGCTAAACCTCATGGGGTTCAGAAAAACTAGAAATTCCATCAACATATATCTATCATATTTTTTAAAGTTCTTTGAATGTGAGAGAGACATACGCAATAAAATTTGATCAACAGTTGTAAGATTTGTATTTCTTCGATTGATGAGTGGCTTTACCTTGAGTGACAGATGCCGAAGCAATTTTTCAACACCTATGGTGAGACGGCGAATTTATTTTAAAGATACCGTGACAGAACTCGGTTCAGTTTGCTTATATTTTGATTTTATTTAGTGTTTGTAAATTTTTTATTTCAATTCATGTTGTTCGTGTTCTGTAATTTCGATTTATATGATTAATGAAAATAGATGTATATTTATTTTGAAATAATACTTGTATCTGTCCGAATAATTTTTCCTTACAACTAGGATGGGCGAAATTACATCTCGCGGAAAAAGTATTTAAAAAGGTGAAATTTATATAAGCGAGTATTTAAATTTATTCTAATATAAAATAACTTATTTATTTGGGTGTAATCCATTATTATCTTTGAATGAATTCTTTTTATTGCTGGGTACTTCAGCGAAAACTCCAAACTGAAGGATTTATGGCACAATTATTCTACAAACTCTTAACATATTACAAGCAATTCTTTTGGTATTGTGTTTTCAAATATACCCTTCGATAAAAAATAACCTAATTTGTTTCGTTTGTGAGGAAAATCAGAAGAGGGGAAAAACAGAGCAACAAGAAGAACTGGGAGAGAGAAGAAACGAATAATTGCGAGAGAGAAGAACCGGGAGAGAAAAGAAACGAAGAACTACGAGAGAGAAGAAACGAAGAACTGACGCGAACTGACGAGTACATCGAACCACATGGTGTTTCTGTTAGCTTATGTATTTTAACAAAATCGCCTTATTCGATTTTATCATTCTTTCGTATATAACGCTAACTTATCTCTTTATGTGAGCTGTTGTTAATTTTTACGAAAAATCAGTGAAAATCAATAATAACCATATATGTTTTCATTTGTTTTACGTATCTGTAAATTATATTTTGGAGTTTTTGGTTCATGTGGATCAGTTTCGAGCTTCGTTCCTGCAATTTTGATGTGGTCATGTGTTCATGATAGGCTTAAGCAAATCTTGAATCATTTTAATCATTTCGTCAATTAAAACAGGTTAAGTCTAAATGTTACTTCCCAATTCTCTTATATCCATTTGTCCCTATTAACTTTCGAATGAAAACAGATAAAGTTGTCTGTTTAATTTTTCATACATATCTGCTCATATAGTAACAATAGATAAGGTTATCTGTATCAATTTGTCTTGTAATATGAAAACAGATAATCTTATCTGTTTTCATTTGTTTTGCGTATTTGTACATTATATTTTGGAGTTTTTGGTTCATGTGGATTAGTTTCGAGTTTCGTTCCTGCAATTTTGATATGGTCATGTGTTCATGGTAGACTTAAACAAATCCTAAATCATTTCAATCATTTCGTCAATTAAAACAGGTTAAGTCTGAATGCTACTTCCCAATTCTCTCATATCCATTTGGTCCCTATTAACTTTAGAATGAAAACAGATAAAGTTATCTGTTTAATTTTTCATCTGCATCTGTTCATATAGTAACAATAGATAAGGTTATCTGTATCAATTCGTCTTGTAATCATTAATAAAATAATATTAAATAGATAACATTATCTATTTTAAAGTTGTCCTCTGTACTTTCTGCAGCAATGAAAGAACCAAGACGCAAAGCTAAACATTCTGAGAAGCATTGGATGTTCAACAATTAGTTATACTACCGAGACCATTGAAAATTACTGATACTCCACATAGAAAGAGTGATAAACAGAAAATAAAAAAGAAAGGAAAAGAAGATAAGAAGCAAAAGAAGGAATCCAAGGATAAGGAATCTAAAATGGTTCAACGAGGATCAAAGAGACGGGCATCGCAATCGCTCATAAAGAAAATAATGTCAAAGAAGAAACAGAAAATCAGTAATCCTCAATCAAAAGAAGAACATGACGTGCAAATAAAACAGGAGTACAATGTGTTACAATACCATTATTCCCTTGCAGCACTAATCCGACTTCTTAAAGATGTTACCTTCACTCGTGCTCAAATGGCTGAAATCAAAAAATCTTCATTTGCCAATCTTATGCAATTAGTGATATTAAGAAAGGTGACTGATCATAATGTTAGGAAGTGTAAAGGGGATGCACTTAAGATTATTACTACATACCGAAGATGGAAAAGTAATTTCAGAATTGGACAAAAAAACTGTAAGTCTCACCGATTGAGACATAACATTGATCTTTGACGTCAAATCTGGATCCAAAAAAATTCAACTATCAAAGCACACCATTATGCCGACAACAGATTTTGTCAGAAGGGTTTTTGATACGAAAGATCGGATAAAAATTGTACAACTGAGAGAGTACTTCCTAAAGGTAGTGAAAATAAAGTAAGAAAAACAGCGAAAGATGTGTCAAAATTGTTAACACTCTTCCTCATTGCAATATTTTTTTGTGCAACCACGGCACCAACAATCAGTTGGTCATATGTCAAGTATGTTGAAGACCTTGAAGAGTCAACATCTTATGCGTGGTCAACATACATCAAAGACTTTCTGATGCAAAATTTGGATGAAAATTTTGACACTCCGAATACAGGAAACGAATGTGTCATTACTCTTCTGGTAATAATCTTTCTTGCTTAGTCTCTAATGATTTTCACTTCTAAACAGAATTATAAATAAACATGACTAACTAGTTGTCTATTTGTTTCTTGGTCTTTAATACAGTATTGGTTGTGCAAACACGTCGACTTGCTGCAAGCACAATCTGATTATGAGTTTCCAAGGTTTCTAAAATGGAGATTGCCTGATATAACTGCGTTCCTCAATCAATCACCATTGGAAACTATTGATCCACTCAAGATATTTATTAGGGGTATTATTCTGTATTTGTCATAATAGATAAAATTATCTATTTCAATATACTCATTGCTTCATTTTTCTCATGAAGGTGAATGAATCTAAAATTGGAGCTAACCACGGAGGAAAAAAGAAACTTGACAATAATTGATGTTGGTAGTCAAGAAGAAATGGAATTGAAAAGTTAAAAGAAAAAAGACTGTGGCCAAGACAATGCAGGAGAAAAAGAGATGCTTGAAATGCAGATAGCTCAACTCCAAAAAGAAAACGAACTTCTAAGAATTGAAAATGGTAAAGAAAAAAGTCTGAACGCTAAAATCCAAGAGGATAACAACATTCTAACAGCTGAAAATGAAAAATTAAAAAAAAGAGATGGATCAAAAGATGACACAATTGTCATGTTAGAGAACACAATTAAACTTCTTGAAGAAAAGGTTGATCGCAATGAGAATGGAACCGCTGCTGGTCAATAGGACAACCAAGATCAAGTTGTTGGTCTTGAAACTGAAATTGGGTTCATTTTACTTGAAAAAGACATCTTTGAGGAAGAGAAGAAAGAAGAACTGATTGAGAGAGAAGTTGAGGTTGGTTCAATCTTACTTGAAAAGAAAATTGTTACTGAACAACTTGAAAAATCAGAACGACATAACTCTGTACTTAATGAGGACATCCAGGACTTGTCAGTACATGTACTCACACAACAATACAAGGTAACCTTCTGTTCTATGTAACAACAGATAAAGTTATTTGTTTTATAGTTCTGTTCCAATCCTTCTTATGTATTTTACTTTGGGGTACATATAACAACAGATAAGCTTATCTGTTTTAAATTGTACTCTGTAATTATCTGTTTTCATTTTCATTTGTTTTATGTATCTGTATATTATATAACAACAGATAAAGTTATCTATTTTATAGTTCTGTTCTAATCCTTCTTATGTATTTTGCTTTAAAACGACAACATTTATAATTATCTATTATAATTTTTTCCATGTATCTATGTATAACAGAGGAGAAGAACATCCAGAAGGCTTCAGAAAAAATATAAGGATACAGATATTGTAGACTCTCCTCTAGGAATGATTTCTGAAGATCAAATAAATGAAACAATCAGCGAGACAATACACCAATCTTTGCAAGATAGTACTGCATCCGTTGTTTCGGTCAAGAAAAAATTTAAGCAAATTAAGTGTTCATCTTTGGTCAAAGTGTCAAGACCAAAGATGATAGAGTATAAAAGAAAGAAGCTAACTTTCACTATAGTGACATGAGGGTGAAAAGAAAAAAAAATACAATGCAGACAAGAAGGGGGGTGAGATTGAAAAATCATAAGAAGTTGTAATTGAGACCCAAATATCAAAGAAGAGAATATTATTTCCAAATAAGCTGAAGTTGTCATCAATGTTATCAGATCAAGACATGCACTTATTAAATCAAATATATGAATGTGAAAATGGAGATGACAAGTACGTAAAAAAATTAGTACTAGTTGTAAATTCATAAATTTTAACCTAATTATTTTCTTTCTTTTATTATCACAGTGCTACCATTTGGATCAGGTCTAACAACAATGACAGTGTATCTTTGAAAGACATGATTCAACTATTGAACGATGGAGACGTTGGAAATGCCATAAGACATCTCACTTTTACATGTTGTCAAATAGTATATTTATCTAATAAAAATTTTAACTTGAAACTAAATCTTTCAGCTCATTGATGGATGTCAATTCTTACTTCGACAAGCCAAGAAGATACATCAGAAGGCAAATCATTCTTCTTCACATGCACATGCTAGGTAAAACAATAACACTTTCTCTTTCTTGTATTGTCTGTACATGTATTGACTCAACATCTGTCATTTCGCATAATATCACGTTATCTCTTTATCATATATATAAACAGATAAGATTATATGTTTTCATTTGGCCTCTATATATTTGCATTAGATAACACAGATAAGTTTATCTGTTTTCATTTGTTCTTTCTATCTTTGCATAACACGAAAACAGATAATCTTATCTATTTTCATTTGTTATATGTATC
Organism: Arbutus unedo; assembly: GCA_014822125.1. Taxonomy (NCBI): domain Eukaryota; kingdom Viridiplantae; phylum Streptophyta; class Magnoliopsida; order Ericales; family Ericaceae; genus Arbutus; species Arbutus unedo. The sequence goes on along the minus strand of JABCMJ010039162.1, from coordinate 4,983 downwards.
TCTACATTAGATAACAACAAATAAGATTATCTATTTTCATTTGTTCTCTCTATCTCTGCACAACATGAAAACAAATAACCTTATCTGTTTTTATTTGTTCTATGTATCTCTACATTAAATAACAACATATAAGGTTATCTGTTTGTGTTCTGTAATTTGACATAATATGAAAACAGATAATATTATTTGTTCTAAGTTTATCATGTTTGTAATATTTTTTTGACACATACATTAATCAATTGGAAGGAAAACACTATCCGAGCCCATCTAATTGACAGAAATTTGAGATTATTCGACCAAAGGTACCGCCAATCAAACAGTCACTATCGATACATGGTATTCTATATGAATTCAACGGAAAACAGAGGTGGCCACGAGAATCCATACCATTGGACTCTCCTTGTGTATGATATTCTCGAGGAAAAATGAGTGCACTACAATTCTAAAAAACTAAGGAATAACATAAAAGATCCATATTTACAAGATGCATTACTAGTGCTACAAAATTCTTTGTTTAATTTGATTTATCTCCTCATATGTCACAGTTCAAATATGAAAGAATAACTTTGGTGCTTTGAAAATGCAAAAAACATATGTCGAACATTACATGAAGGTGTTATATGATGACAGGATTGAAAGTCCTAGTTTCAGCCTCTCATTACTTTCAAATATGATTTTTCAAGATCAAAATTTCAATGCTCCAATCTTCTCATTTGAATAATCACCACAACAATCAAATACATCGTAAGCGTATTCCATTAAATAAATCTATCCATTGGTTTATAATTCATGTATTTCAACACATGTTTTATACAATATTTGCAGTGTTAATTGTAGAATAATCGTGTGCTACATCATGCAACAAATTGTAAATCATAATCAAATCCCACTAAAGAGACAACAGACGACATCAGAATGTATAGACTGCAACTCTTCTACAGTTTCATGTATGATAACCTAAGATCTTGGAGTTTTGACAACTGAAAAAGCACACAAGCAGCAAAACAAATACAACAAGCAAAACACAATGAAGATGACAACCAAGGGGATGTCACAATACTTTAAATGAACTAACTTTTTAGAAATTTGTGATCTATTCATTGTTCATTGTGTTCATACAATTCAGAACAGGAATGTGTAGATATTATTGATAGTGTTAATTAGTCTTAAACGTTATTAGTGTAATGTTTTAGCAGATAAAGATATTTTTTATCAATATAGCTAGAATCTCTATTTATTTTTTCAGTCCAATAGTCTAAATGAATTTCTTATTTCTGCAATCATATCTTCTGTCATCAGTTGGTGGTGTTAGGTTTATTTGCAATTATATTTTTGATAACGTTATCTATTTTTATTAGCTATCTCTATTAATGCAAAACACAAAAAAGATAAATTTATCTGTTTACAAATTTCATCTGCATATTGAGTGATTTATATTCACTGGATTCCTATAGTGGTAAGGAAAATTTTGCCATCTTATGTCTGAGGTCAAGAGTTGTGGAATGGGTTGAGAGGATTTGTACTATGGTAAAGGGGACTGTGTTGTCTTATTTCTGAGGCAGGTTAAGAGGGAGGATTGAGATGTGAGAAAAAGGGTGAGGTGTTTTCTGCCATCCTGAGGGTCCATTTACCAAGGATTAGTCTAGAAGAGTGGTGGGGACAAGTCAATTTTTTAGGGAGATTGTAAGGTGGTGAGAGGAAGATTGTGTTCTCGTGTGGTGAGGGGGATAGTGTGACCCTGAGGGGAAGGGATGGAAGGGAGTGAGTTTGAGTGAAGGGAGAGTTTGGGGGCTTGTCACATTCAATTGAGTGGTCCTTCTATAAAAATTTTCTGCAGCAGAAATATTTTGCTGCATACTTATTTTCATTCAAGAATTGAGATACATTGAATTTGAGCTACTGCTATGGAGTTTTGGATTCACACGGTTTTATATGGTTCATTATGAAATCTATTATATGTTGCTGCTATTTCAGCTAATTGTGATGTTTTCTTATGTTTGAGCTACTGTTGATGATGGATATTTCTCAAACGTGCGTATTCTGTTCTTATCCTATGTAAAAGATAAGCATAAATGAAACAAATAACCTTATCTGTTCTATTTTGTACAGTGATAAAAGATATAAACGGTAGCGAACAAAACGGGTGTGGACAATGGACTGTAAGAGGAGATAAGTGGCAGCTAACGACACAGCAGAGGCCGCGGCCTATGCCTACAATCAGGCAGCGTATAAGTTTTGTGGCGAATACGCACGTTTGAACTTCCCGAATCTTCGCGATGTGATAAAGTTAGGGCTTGGAGATTCTAAGAGATTGAATGCTTTGAAAGGTGTAGTGGATGCTAAGATTCAAGCAATATGCCAAAAAGTGAAGAGAGAGAAAGCTAACAAGAAAGGGAAGCATATTGGGTGTTGTGGGCATACAAATGATAATAATGCAGATGAAGAAGTAGTATAAGTTGATTCATCTTCGTTAGTTGGTACTGACAGTTGGAGCAGTGAAATGGTATCAAGATATGTTCGTCAGAGTCTGTTTATGGCAAGTGTGCGATGGCGGTGGTGGAATCGGAGTCTGAAGGCTGCTTAAAAAACGCGAAAGACAATAACTGAAAGCGAAAGAAAATTCTCAAAAAACGAAATTACAAATTAAATATTAATTAGGGGTACTTTAGTCCGTTAAAGGACCTAACATGTTAGTACTTTTAAAATATATGGTCCGAATTTACGAAATAAATTAATAAAAATTTAATTAGTTAATACTTCTTATATTAAGAATTTTAACTATTTTTCGTTTATTAATTTGTTACTATACCAAAAATTAATTATCAGAAATAAAATATAAAATCACTCCCACTTTGTCATACTTTAATTCCATTTAAATTAGATAATGACAAATAAATAAGTAATTTTTATATTTTAATTCCGCTCACCCACTACGCTTGTCTTGTACTTATAACTCCTGAAACACGAGGGAGAATATTTACCTAGCCACCTGCAAGGGGATACCGCTGCAGGCCTGCAACTGAGGAGTGACGCTAGCAACCCAACACATTCGGACATCCGGACACATCGAATCCATCCCTCGACGATTTCGCATTCAATGATTCCGAACACATGCGTGTTCGGAGCAACTGAGTATGCATAACAAGGTCGATCATACTCCCCATGAGCTAACACGCCGTGAAAGCACTGTCGTTTCGTCTCCGCCGTCGTTCGTGGAGGACTAAAGAAGTGTCACCGACGTTTCATTTTCCGTGACATGGACGCGCCGCTGTTCATTCGCGCCTCCGACGAGCACGACTTTATCGCCGACGACGGAGACTACCAGCCGTTGAAGAGCTTCAGAGAGCTGAGATCAATTTTCTGGATAGAAACAGCGAAGCTGTGGAAAATCACGGCTCCGATAGCGGTGACGATTCTCTGTAAGTACGGAACCAACTCCGTTACTGCCATCTTCGTCGGTCACATCGGCGATATTGAGCTTTCCGCCGTTTCTATTTCTCTCTACGTCATCAATATCTTTTCTTTCGGTTTCATGGTTAGCATTTTTTCTCTCCACTGTCCGATAGTGTTGACGATTCTATGACTGTTATTGCTTTACTTTCCGTGAATTGTAACAATTTGTTTGGTACAATTTGTACTTTTGGATGGTCTGGGAAACAACTTGAAAATTTTCGACAAATTTGACCGCAAGAACTACATTCTTGTAAAGCCTTTGGTGTATAACAGAAGGGTGGAGCATTGAAACTGGAAAGTCTTTTGTCTTTCTGTCTAGGTTATTCCCGTACGAATCCTCAAGTTAGTTTCCGAAATGATAGAATGAACCAACTAAAAAGCTTGATTGTTTGTGATTGCGCCTATCTATTGTTGAGTGTACTTGTGCTCACAAGGGACTATCAAGATGCACATATCACAACGCTCAAGAATGCCGTGTCATGGGCCGAGGGCGGTAAAATGTCGAGTCTTCAAGTTAAGAAAGGCTAGCCCAAGACAAGTTAAGAAAGGTTGAGTCTTCAATGATCCCTTGGTTAGGCCCATTGCTGAATCAGACAGGACCGAAGGCTGTAAAACATCGCAGCCCAAGAGCATGAGAGTCCCTACTACTCAAGCTTTCTGAGGACTTTCTTGTTTTTTCCATGGGAGAACCAGCACAATTTTTCTTCAGGGAATCCTAAATGCTATGTTTGAATGCTGGATTTGTGGAGAGAAATGAACGAAATGAGCTAAGTTTATGTCATTGATTTCCTATCATTTCATCCACAACTCCCTAGTCTAAACTCTAAACAGAGACCAAATTTTATCAATTTAGGAGCCCTAATTCCTCAAATAGAGATTTTACTAGTAAATTTGCTAACATATGTTCATCTTTTACCTCTTATCAATCTAGGAAAGCATATATCGGCAAGCCATGCTTATGAAACGTTGCAGCAGTTGACTTAAGATCATTCTTGCCTCGTCTAACATTATTGGGAACTGCCCTCTTATGCTCTTAGGAAACAAAAAAGTTGTCTGATTTAAGTTTCTGATATTGTAGCTCGGTATGGGGAGTGCACTCGAGACACTATGCGGACAAGCTTATGGTGCAGGACAAGTACATATGCTCGGCGTATACATGCAGCGCTCATGGATAATCCTATTAATCAGCTGCATATTTCTCTTGCCCATATACATATTTGCCACACCCATCCTAAAGCTCCTCGGTCAACAAGACGACATTGCAAATCTTGCTGGTGAATTCACTCTCCTAGTCATCCCCCAGTTGTTTTCATTGGCTATCAATTTCCCCACCCAAAAGTTCCTTCAAGCCCAAAGCAAGGTCAAAGTGCTAGCTGGGATTGCGCTTGTGAGCCTAGTAGTCCACATTGGATTGCTTTGGCTATTGATTTATGGGCTTGGGTTGGGAACTACCGCTGCAGCCATAGCTTTGGATGTCTCAAGTTGGGGGACTGTAGTGGCTCAAGTCGTATATGTTGTGGGGTGGTGTAA
>JABCMJ010039131.1:0-14263 GCA_014822125.1 Arbutus unedo | reverse complement strand
TTCCTTCTAAGAGGGAGAGAGAGAAAAGAAAAGAAGGGGTGCTGCGGTGGAAATTTTCAAAAGACCAAAAGGGAATCCTCATACGTGTGCACTTCGGTGCACATAGCCTTTCTGAACCGCATCCCGACCTCGACTTACGTGCCATCCCATCCAGCTGAACACCTCGAATGCTTATCGCCACGTGTGCTTCCACAGTGACAGTTACAATGGGCTCCACTTCATCCACGTCGACCCTCCATCGCCTCTGCCGCGTCACATTAGTATCTCCCCATATATTTAGAGAACCGTCACGGTCGTCGAGGGGGGGAAAAAGCGCAGCACAGAAAAAAGGTTAATATGCACCCACAGACACACTTACCGTCAGTTGGCGCCCACGGTTCCATCATCGATCGGAGGTTAAATTGTTTGCTAGGTCACCTTGATCCTCCTCCTCCTTCTTCTTCTTCTTTTTCAGCTATGGCGTCTCAGAACCAGACGATCTCTGCTTCACGTACTTCGGCCTTCGATTCCGACTCCGTCTTCGGTCACGTTGTTCAAGCCCCTGAAGATCCTATTCTCGGGGTACTTCCCCCCCTCTGTCTGTGTGTGTGTTATTGCGATGTGTGAATCGAAGTTGTTACGTTTCCTATCCGTTCTTACTCTCTTCACCTTCCTGCTCCAACTTCTTCACGTTCTAGTTTTTTTGTGTGGTTTATGAATCAGCTTTGTTGTTGGAGTTGCACTGTTCGTGTTTTGATCTTCAATTTTCTTTTCTATCTTTTCCAATTCTAGTCTTTCCGTTTCTCCAGGTTGAGTCTTAGAATCAATTTTATTGCTGCGTTGTGCTTTATCAGTTTTGATCGCGTCGCTCTTTTACCCGCCTCCGTTCTTTTCTGTATTGTTTAAGCTTACTGGATCAGGATCGGTCTAAATGTTTATTGCGTCTCAGTTTTTAGTGTTGTTTTTGTTGTTTCATGGATCGTGATGGTTAGAGATCGATTGCCGTGAATAAAAGCTTGAGAATATGAAAATTGGTTCCAGATCGTTGATGGTTGAATTAGTGGAATGAAGAGGAGCTTCGTTTGAATGTTGCCTTCTGCCCTTTTTACGGGTTGTTTAAGATTCAATACCTAGAGTTTCTTTTTGTATCTCTATGCTTTCTCAGCTGCTAATTAGAGCGCAAGGGAAATGTGATCTGAGCAAGCGTATAACAATCTGTTTAATGCTGATTTTGAATATGGAAAGGCTTGCTTAAAGAACTCGTGTCTGCACAGATTCCTTCTTCTTCTTTTTTTTTTTTTTGAAATAGAGTTCCTTTTTATATCTCTATGCTTTCTCAGCTGCTAAACAGATATTTTAGAAATTAATAGGATTGGCAAATTGATATTTTATATATCTATGTACTGATCTAATTCGCTGCACACTTTTTCTGTCTATAGTTTATATCTTAAGACGTGGATTCATTTTTGGCTGGTTCTCTGGACAGTTTTCTAATTTCGTGTTCAAATAAACAGGTGACTGTTGCATTTAATAAAGATCCCAGCCCAATAAAGTTAAATTTGGGTGTTGGTGCTTATAGAACAGAGGTGAGTTCTTTGACTGTATCGTATATTACTTGCATTGAATGCTTGTGAAAAGAAAAAGGCATCACTTCAAATACCGATCTTACACCATTTTTTGAGTGAGACCCCAGTGTATTAAAAGGTCTACTCGGTGCACGAGGCTCCCACTGCTGCAGGGTTGGGAAAAGGTTGGGTGTACACAACCTGACCACCCCATGCGGAGCCTCTCCGCGAATCGAATCCATTGGGGCAGCCTTAACAGTTGCACCCAATGTGAGACCCTGATGCATTGTTGTGAGAAATGTGTGCATGGCGAGATGTGCACATGTTCACTTGTTCAGGGCAGGGATTCTACCCAGCATGATGTGATTTTGCTTCTTCGAGATTAACTTAATTTTATTGGATGATGTCAGATGGTATGTGGGTGCAGGCGCATCTATCATTTGCAAAGAGCTAGGGTTCTTTTTTCAAATTCTAGCTCTGATATTGCAAAGAATTGGTTGAAGATCACATTACTAAATTCGAATGATATGTAGGACCCTCCTTACTGTCATGGTATATTATGGTCTTGATTGTGTTGGTTAGTTGGTGACATCTATGGTTCTGCAAAATACCGTTCTTCCTGAGCTGAAATTATTATGTAAAACCTGTGTTTATTGTTGTGGTTTGTAAGAAGCTCCCGAAGGAGCTGAACTTGAGTTAGTGTATCTTTATACAGTCGTGATGTGAATTTTTTCTTTTTGCTGGCGTTACAGGAAGGAAAACCTCTTGTTCTGAATGTAGTGAGAAAAGCAGAGCAGCTCCTTGTTAATGACAGGTCTCGTGTTAAGGAATATCTTCCTATTGTCGGACTGGCAGATTTCAATAAATTGAGTGCTAAGCTCATACTTGGAGCTGACAGGTACAAAAGTTTAATGCTCCTGCATAGTATCTTAATCACAGACGTCCTTCATAAGATGTGATATAAGGTTCTGAGGTGACAATACAAAACTGTAAAATATATTGGGTTGGATGATTTCCATAACAATTGGGAACGAAAAGATGACAGACCATGTTACATCAGGTTTTATCAGTAAGTTAGTAGCACAGTTTAATTGGCTATTTGACATCTTTGCAACATGCATAAGGGAAAGGCATTTAATAATGCTGCAATTTAGTCCTCTTTTAGATTTATATGGAAAAATAAACAAATGAAAATATACTCGGTCCATGTGCTTTATTGTCCTCATTTTTTGGTAGTGTCTTCAAGTCAGTTGTCATAGCACGAAGTTTGGCTCTGCCAACCCAACTATATATTTTTAGCCAGAAGAAAACAAGTACTACTCGTCGCCAACGTCATCATCTCTCTCTCTCTCTTTGTGTGTGTGAGTGTGTGCATGTCTGCACGTGCACAGTCATCCGTGCGTGCTAAAACATTTTTATGTCAATCTACTTCTAAGACAAGTTAAGATGTGAGATTAGCTCTTGACTTCATGATCTTTTCATAACCTAAAGTTGATGTCATGTTTTAAAAAACGAAACGCTATATTATGAAACTTGGCGAACTCCATGAGTAACCAAGATCCCGCCCCTTGATATTGTTCGCAAATCTGCTAAGGTACTGGTGTATGTGAAATTTCAAATTCCTATAGCTTGAGTTATGGGGCATGTGCCGAGGGCAATGACCACTAACCTTGCTCCGGAACTGTTTCTGCCAACTCTTTTTATGTCGAATAGGAATGCAATCTACTATCAATGTTAACTAAATTAGAAATTTGGACATATGGTTTTAGTTTCTACATTTCAGGGTATAACTTTCTTCTTTTAGGCATCTCTTTTGTTCTCAGAGAGAATAGTTTGATTGGGTATTAAGGTTAAATTTCCTGTTAGCAGGCATGATTGTTTTAGCCTTTAGGCAACTCCTTTCTTTACCCATACATGATCAGGAAAATATAGAAGTATGCTGCGCCGCTTCCACATTGGCTAAACTTGAGACCTTCTTCTGAAGGTGGGTTCAATGTTTTGGCTGTTGGAAGGGTTCAAAAGTATCCATCTGTATTTTCTTTTGTTGATTTGTCTTGTTCTGTGGTGCTTATCGGGAAATAAATATATTTTGTATGCTTCTCTTGTGCTTGTTGTATCTTTTCTAGCTTCATATGACAATATAGCTTATTGTGGGTTTGTGGAAAATAGCCCTGCTATTCAGGAGAAAAGGGTTACAACTGTCCAGTGCTTGTCTGGTACTGGCTCATTGAGAGTTGGAGGTGAATTTCTGGCAAGACATTATCACCAGGTGAATGCTTTGTCCCATTTTTCCTGTTCTTTATTTATTTAGTTATTTTTGTGTGGGGAAAATTTCTATTTGAACATTTGTGAACTTGGTCTATTTTGTAGCGCACAATATATATTCCCCAGCCAACATGGGGAAACCACACAAAAATCTTCACTCTGGCAGGGTTATCTGTGAAAACTTATCGCTATTATGATCCAGCGACACGTGGGCTCTATTTCCAAGGTATTCTATATAGAATTAGCTTGCATATTGCATGCCCATCTTCAAAATTGTTTACACGTGACTCCATTCATTCTTTTGAGGTAGAAATAGGATTAGTTTCTAGTCTCCTATCTAGATGGTATTGATGCTCAAGTTCATCCTTTGTTCTTTCGAACAATAAGTGCTTTCAGTTTGAGATTTTCTTGAGTGTATGATGCTTTGGATGATGTACACGAGCCTGAGTTTTGCCTATTTGTGTAGTTGTGGTGGTACACACTTGTATGTAAGTGATTTTTTTGGTTAGGTTGTGAGTTTTTCCTCGGCCGTTTTATGATATTTCTCATTTTTCATTGGGTAACAGGTTTGTTAGAAGACCTTAGTTCTGCTCCATTGGGAGCAATTGTGCTGCTTCACGCATGTGCTCATAACCCAACTGGTGTTGATCCAACCCTTGACCAGTGGGAGCAGATCAGGCAGTTGATGAGATCAAAAGGGTTGTTACCTTTCTTTGATAGTGCTTATCAGGTGAGTTTTTTTGCAGCGTGTGACCTGTTGAGTTCCTCAATAAAGTGGGGCTAAATAATGCATCCACGAGGATCATGATCATCCTCTGTTCTGTATTGTTGAAACTTTCAAGACTTTGTTTGATCAAGGTTGGTATTCTAGGGTTTTGCAAGTGGAAGTTTGGATGCAGATGCACAGCCTGTCCGCATGTTTGTTGCTGATGGCGGTGAGTGCCTAACAGCTCAGAGCTATGCAAAGAACATGGGGCTCTATGGGGAACGTGTTGGTGCCCTTAGCATTGTAAGACATACTTTCTGGCATCAGATGTCCACTATTTGAAGCTCTATAATTTTGCAATTTATCCTGCCTGTAGAACATATAACATAGTGTGTACACTTAGTTATGAAAACTTGAGAGCCTACACGCGATGGTCCAACTGGCCAAGTTACACAGTCCAGTTTTGTTTCTCCAACCCAACAAGTGTTTCATTCTAGCTATATTTCTCCTCAATACACGCACATGAAAGGGAAAAAAATGGTAAAACAAAATCACAAGTTCTTAGTTAATTATCGTTCATGATTGGAGGTTGCCTAAAATTTAAAACTACTGGGTCGGTGTTGTGTGTGTCTCCCCCAGAGATACCTGACTAATAGCCCAACCATGAATAACCCCACATAATAATTCTATGCCGTAGCACCTTGAGTTAGAAAATCATTTCCCGAGAAACCAAAGGCGAGCTCATAATATCAGGCAATAATAGGTAATTTTTCTTGATTTTTGATTCTTGAACTGTCAAACTAATAGTTTTTCATACGCTGTGAGGCATGGCTCCTGATGATAAGAAGGGTACCATATAACAATTAGACTCTTTTGTGTTGGAATGCAATAGTATTAAGTTCGAACATAAATGCGGAGACTTAAATACCTTCACACATAAAGTGCTATGTCTCAATGTTTCATATGAGTCAAGAATGTCTCTCAAGAAGTATAGATTTCATGCTCGGAATCAATGTTCTTGAAGGCGACGCCAAGGCAAGGCATTGTACCCTTTGTAAAGATTGGTAAACCTCAGGGGTTGAGGCATAAACATTTTTACTCTCTTTTTTTGTATTTAATAAGAACGCGAAGTTATTTAAAAATTACTAAAACTAGTTAGAATAGCAAATTAAATCTTCAAAAAAAAAATGTGAAGTTCCAAGCCGAGTATATAGAACTTACTATAACTATGTATTTCAAGGTTGAAGCCCATTCCTCTTAACAATTTAAAGCCATATATACTATGCGAGCTGTGCTCATCTTGGCCTTTGGTGGATGACTTGAGTTACCTCTTCTATTGATATTTCTCTCTCAATAAAAGATTGATACATGGAAAGAGGACCTGAGAGGTAGAGAAAACAAATCTGTTATTGAACCTTCGTTGGAAGCTTGGCATCGCAAGCCCCAACACCTCAGACCAGGATCAAACTCTCCCAAGGTGGTTGCATTGCTCTTCAATACCCACTTTAGACCTAGGTTTTGGTTCTCCTTTTTAGCGCTTTTGTTTTCATCGGTTCTTTTGTTTCTTTGAGAGTTGGGTTTGCTCCAAACAATGCGCGTCACATGAAATGCACAAAAAAGGGCAAAAGTTGCACCTTGTGCAAATGCCCTAAAGACAATCCATTGGAGGGTGAGGTACTGATTTGGAAGTCCCAGATATCTTTTGAAAGCCTAGCTTTGATGCGCACCTCAAAGGGATAACCCTGCTATGCCTTGAGAACACTGATTGATAACAGTACATAAGGTCTCACATTGCGGATTACAACTCTTATCTGGTAGTGAGGAAAAAACACGGATTCCTGAAGGATCATCAAGTAGGCAAATTATTGCACGTCATAATACGTACAAAAGAATAAGGAAAGATTTATGAAAGGAAACATTGCTAAGACTTCATAGGACATATACAACACATCATAGTTCGATTTGGTGTCTCTGTAGAAATATATCCTTGTGGATGAGATGAAAAGCTGTTGATCATAAGAAGTTATTTGTATTAGCTTAAAAGCGAAAGATGTTCATAAAGAATGCCCTCGAAAATAGTATTCTTTGTTTTACTTTTTCTGCAAAAGATTGCCATCCTCTTTTTGCTGGGGTGTTATGGATTCTTGACCATCTTCTCTATTTTATAATTCGTAACGTCTAGCAAAATTTCCAATTTGTAGGTTTGCAAGAATGCTGATGTTGCTAGCAGAGTTGAGAGCCAATTGAAACTTGTGATCAGGCCCATGTTTTCAAATCCACCCATTCATGGTGCATCTATTGTGGCTACCATTCTCAAGGACAGGTAATTTATTGTTCTGAAGCAGTATTTTTTCTTTTTATCCCCTTTTCAGTTCTATGTAAGTTACATTTATTAGAAGGAAGACATCTCTCTACATGGAGATAAAGCTTCTCATATGTGTACAATGACAGATAAGACCACTAATCGGATACGTTCCAGTTTATTGAAAGCCGAATGGGGTCTCATATGGAAGATTTGAGTAATCAGTTTGTTTCTTTACCTGCAGAAATTTGTACGATGAATGGACGATTGAGTTGAAGGCAATGGCTGACCGTATAATTAGCATGCGTCATCAGTTGTTTGAAGCTTTACGTGCTAGAGGTAATCTAATTTGAAGTTTGCTTCCGTAAGTTTTTAGTCGCAGGACACTCACCCTGGGCGTATAATTAGCATGCGTCATCAGTTGTTTGAAGCTTTACGTGCTAGAGGTAATCTAATTTGAAGTTTGCTTCCATAAGTTTTTAGTCGCAGGACACCCACCCCGGGTATTACTGTTTCATTGGCGGACCAGTCATATTAACTGCAATGCATTTCAACCTTTATTCTCCTGATTTTCTGGGAAAAGGGGTCTCATGTATTTGTGTCTGTAGTCTCTAACTCTTGAGAGATTCAGCAAACATATGAATGAAAATCTAGAAAGGGAGAAAAGCACCCCAGTTATACAGAAATATCCTTGAATCACCATTAAGTTAGAAATCCAAGCAGCCCTGATTTCTTTTTGTCTACCAGTCCTTTGTTGGCAAGAATAAATGGTCCTCTTTCTGTCTCGCAATATAAATATTTCTGTATGTGTGGTTGTGTAAGCCATCTTCAAATGACCTTTCAGTAAGCTTTCCCTTGAGAGAGTTTGGTGAATAACCTGGGTATTATACAAAATGATCACGATGCTACAGAACTCCAAGATTGTTTTTGGATTTAGGATTTAAAAGTAAGCAGTGAACATTAAAGGAAAGGGAAAGATAGGATAAGAAATTGAATAGGTTTGAAAAAAAAATTCTGAATTTTTTCTGGAACTTCACAATTCGATGATCTTACAAGTCAGTGTTTGGGGTTTCAACCTTCTGATTATTAGATCTTTTCTATACAAGAGTTAGAAGTGATTTGTGATTTTGAATTCCATCGTCTCTGTTATTACTTCTTCAAGGAATGTAAGCCCGAATTTGGTTGGTTGAGTGTTTGGTTTGGCTCGTGCACCCAATCAAATATTTTTTTATCTGGGAATCAATTTGTATATTATAGTTTTTGTGGCATTAATTTGGTGCTATCTCTATCTTGTAGATGGTTAGTTACTTCCTAAGCACAGATGTGTGACTTGAGCCACACAAGAGTTTTTGAAATATGCAATGTTCGAAACATGGTGTCGTGCACAAATTTTTTTTGGTTACTATATATTCGTTACTTGTCATTCTGTTAGTATACCATGTAGATGGATATCAATTAAAAAATAATACAAAAATACAACGAGACGCTCAATTAAAGGCTAAAGGAGGAGGACGTGAATAAATTTACACTTTCTCTGTTGTTATTGGATTTTTTGTTAACCTTGTACTGTGGACCTTACAACAGTTTGGAAATTTGAACTTCATAACATTTTAGACATGCCTGATATGTATGTAAGAATGTCTGATGAGCGACACAACATATCAGCTCTTTAGAATTCTGTCCTTCTTAGGTTCCTCGGTTCTTGGTAGTTGGTCATCGCTCTGTGACTTGAATAAGTATTTGCATTTGATTCTATTCAAAGACGCCAGAACCTTGATTTTTTTTATTTTTGTTGTATGTGTCTCTTTTGTTTCTTGGCAGGCACTCCTGGCGATTGGAGTCACATCATCAAGCAGATTGGAATGTTTACTTTCACGGGACTGAACTCGGAGCAAGTTGCATTCATGACCAGAGAGTACCATATTTACATGACATCTGACGGGTAACTATATTAATGCCTCCAAAATGGAATTTGGACCTTAGTAGCGGAAATCTCCTATCTGATGATGAATCATCCTCTGAACCTTGCTCTTGCACTCCCAACTTAGGACTCTTCTAGGAATCTCCTTTCTATCAAGAAAGGAACTCGCTCAACTAAGATAAAATCTCTTGAGCCTTGCTCTTGCACTCCCAACTAAGAAAAAGAAAAGTGAAATACCAAGCAAGAGAAAATATAACTTTTGACAAGAGACCAGAAAATATCAACCCATATTTGCTCAAGTAATTAGTATAGACATAATATTCAGTTGTACGTGTCAAAATTTTAATTGCAATTCACAAGAATGTATTTCTAATTTTTGTATTATATATCTATATTCTTGTGATCTCGACACTCCCAAACAAGGATCTTCTATGTTCTCCGCCCCTTCACCTACTCCCAAACCCCTTCACCTGCCCCTGCCCCTGCTCCCGCTTCGTGCAACAGAAGTTTGCACTAAGATGCACCAAATATGGTTGTGTCAAAGTCACCAACTTTCTTGTAGTCCTACTTAGCACACTCGGAGCTCATCTTTTGGATTGGTGCCAAACATGAAATAGCACTGCCTCATCTTGTGTTTCAACTATTGCCTAACATCCGAATGCAGTCTCGTGAAGGAAATCAAAGTTCATCTTTGGATGTTATTTCTAACAGCTAACTCAATTTCCGAATTCTGCAGGAGGATCAGCATGGCTGGACTGAGCTCTAAGACGGTCCCACACCTTGCAGATGCCATACATGCAGCCGTCACGCGAGCTTTCTAAATATTTCACATACTAAGCCTCTTCCAGCCTTATTACTGCTGGTGATGCTAGGGCGTATTTCTATTAGTTATCTTGTAATAATCCCCATTGAATGACTTGCGGGTATATGGTGCGGCTACTAAAGTTTCAGATTTTTGTTGGAGGAATTTTGAACATTTCATCCATGGCATTTCCATTGAATATGCATTTGCTTTTTGTCACCTTCATTGAAGTAACTGCAGAAATGCATGGACATTGAATATGCACTTCTTCTTGTTGCATGTTCATGGATTATTTGTGCATGGTTGTAAATCACGGAGCCAGGTCTCTAAAATTGCAATACGTTTCCTCTGTTATGGTATGCAAGCGGTGACATTTAGAACCCTACCAGAGTTCGGGCCCTATTTGTAAGGGGTCAAATGGGGGATATAAAATTTGAATCTCGGATATAACAATTCAGATTATCATTTTCGGAATTTGTTAGCGATTTTGAACCCTAGATATAATATTTGGGGTCTAAATTTTATCTGTCTTGAGGAGAATAAAATTTGGACGCTCCTTCCTCTATCATATTTTATCCCCTTCTATTTATGAAAAAATTATTATTAATTATAAGAATATTATTATTAATTATGAGAGTATTATCCACATATTCGTATCTATCATAATTTTTTTTTTAAAAGTGCTTAAACAAGTCATTTATAACTATTTCACCATTTTATAATAAATTTTTATTTCTATTATATTTTTCTCTTATTATATTCATCTTATCCCTTTTATAATTTTAACATGCTAACAAACGGGTCGTATTGTATCCATAAAAAAAACTTTAATTAAAAAGTAATTTTATATATATTTACTTGCTCGTCTAGGAATGACTGCAGGAGTAATTTTATATAGCCTTTGAATAGATTCTAATATTAATTAAAGTCATAACTGAAGGATGTCAATGGGAAGAGTTGCTCTAACTCACCTAATGTGTACTAAATTGACTTTTGTGTTATTATTGAAAACATTAATAAAAACTTTGTTTTAACTTAAGTAGAACTTGAACGTCGTGATTATTCTATTGAGTTTAATTAATATTAAAAATGAAAAAACAATCCCCCACTTATCTGAACTATAATTAAGCAAAAATAAAAAAATAGTTACCGGCCAAAGAAGAATTGATATGTACAATGAATGTATGCTCTATAGTGTCGGTCTTGATATTTGAGTTGTCTAAGCTCAACCTCAGCTTGAATGCTCATTATAATTTTTTTGGTTAATTTCTATTGTTTTTTTCTACATTTGTAAAAAAAAATTATTGTCCCGTGCCAAAGAGTTGCTTGAGTCCAAAGATTTGCAGGACTTACCCAAGAGCTGGGCCTGATGCTCTGCATTGAACCTTCAGTAGTGAAACAGTTACTTCTACTTTGGAGAGTAGTGTGTTTTGACATTGAACTATGATTGCTTAGAGAAAATAAAGATTTACTGTTTACACGTAGTAACTCAGGTGTTGGCATGAGCTTTATTATCAGCACATTGTGGCTTTGTGCTTATCACACTTTTCATAAGCGTGTTTGATATTAAGCATAAATTTCATAGAAAGTGACCCCACTTTGACGTTACCACTAAATGTGTCAAGCGTGCTAGTATAATTCTAATACCCCACTCATATGAGATAAAGAATTTTATTAAGAATTTAAAAACTCAACCCTCCAACGTTACAGGATAAATGCACTCATATTATGGGGATTGACAAAAAGAAAGTGTTCTTTTTTTTTAAATTATCAGATGATTCATTTTTTATTGAACCGTGTTACAGGTTGTTGGTACCGAAATGGATATCATCATTTGCGATTCATGAATGTATGATGTTCAACCTCATTCTCTCGATCATACCAAATCCTTTTTCTTGCCGAGTCCTTGGTTGATATATATATATATATATATGCAAGAGTATCATAAGATTTAACTTATTTCACATTTATGATGCTTTTACGTAACACAGTAATGTGTTAATTTTGATCATATTTGAAACTAGGATAAGCACAAGGCCACATTGTACTAGTCAATAAATCTCGTGTTAACATTGTTTGAGCAATAAATTTTTATTCTTTTCTCAACAGTCATAGTTTAGTACTAATAACACTACTAATTCAGGAGTAGAGATAACTGATTCACTGGTAAAGTTTCAATGTAGAGTCATCTTCATGATGCATAATGATTCATCATTCTCCTGTGAGTTCGCTTTGCTTAATTTTAATATTCAAATAAATGGGTTTTGTTGTTTCATTTCTATATTAATTACAAAAAATTTGGCCTAGAGTTAGAAATAAGACATATTGGCACATTTAGTATGAGTTAACTGTTCATAGGGTATAGTCCATACATTTGAAAATCCACTTCTAAGGTATTTTGTTATAAATAAAAATGCTCCCGTTACTAATGAGTATACATTTTTTAAATACTTTAATTATTTACAATATATTCTCCCATTATGCCATCATCATTATCACCTTCGGCCACCACCAATCACTTTTATGTTCTATTTCAGCAACCAATAATATTTCCTGACAATATTTCTGACAACTAAACATAACAAAATGTGAAAGTTTATATGTTCACTTTTCAACAAATATTAGAAATAAGATAGATAAATTTATTTGTTAAAAAGTAGAAGAAGTAAATTTTTGATAGATAAATCTTTATATTCGTTATTTTTTGCTGAGGTTGTGGTACATAGTAAAGGTATTATTGTCCAAATTTGGTACAATAAACTTTAAGAGTTGAGACTTGTTTTGATGGATTGACAATACTAAAAATTTCTCCACTATAAATTTATGACCAAAATAATTAAAGCTAATAAGATTATCATTAAGTTTAAATTTCATTAAAGTTAAGCAAATTTGTTTATTAATAATGAATAACATCGCAAAAGTTACCGCTGTACACATTACTTGAGTTAGGTACACTCATTCTTCCTAATTGTATACTTGAGTTATGAATGTAATTGTATAGGAATCTATTCAAATACCATATAAAATCATTGTTACAATAATTCTGAGATGAGCAAGTGAATCAGAATAAAATTACCTTTCTTCGAAGTTAGTTTTCATATTTTCAGGGAGTGTAGTAAGATGTTCTTAACTAGCAAAAAGTGTGGATGAGCCACACAACGTAAGTTGTGCATGTTGATCATGGAGGAGAATGGTCGAAACCAGCTGCATCGGTTGTTTGACATTCCCTCCAAGATGTTGAGAGATTAACAATGTTGCCTGCCACCACAAAGATTATCCTCAATCTTGATGCCTTCTTATGTCATCAATGCAACTATCATTTGGAAATCTTGAGTTTGCTCCACAACAAATTAATTTTCCACCCACCATTTCGAAGTGGAAAAATCATCTCTTCATTATCATTCTTACTATGTGAGCTTTCCAAATTTTCTGATACAAGTGTAAGTAGTATCATAGTAATCATAAAAATAATCCACAAAGCACTTTCAGAGATAATACTGACAATTCTACTCAGCTAGATTATATTTCTCTACCTGATCTAATGAGCTTCGAATTGTCGTCGTTCATTTTGTTGGCAGAGACTTTATTCAGGTTTTCTCAATGAGAACAAATGCAAACTTGAGCACGCTAAAGTAGAAAATAACTTTTCCTTTACACCTCTTGAAATGGGTTCCATTGAACTTGAGACGCTTATTCAGATCGCCGATGCTATAATCTCCTCCAAATTGTTGGTGAAATGTACAAAACAAATTATTTTAAAATAAAAATAAGCACAACACCAGAAAAAGTTGAGACACAGGCATTTCGTTCTTTTTTAAGAAGATATAAGCTTTGAGGTGGGAAAGCCAAACAACAAATGCAACAAATCTTGACTATTCTATTCGAAGATGCAAGAGCCCAACTTGCATTATGTGGCTCATGCATACTCTGCACTAGTGTGTGACCCCCAAACTCCACCAAATAAAAACACCTAAATACAGTCGGTGAAAATAAAAATGTAAAAGTAAAAAATAATTTTATTTTGTATTCACTTGCTCATTTAAGAATGGCGGTAGGAATAATGATTTTATAAGCCTACAATCTAATGTTAACTACATTGGCAACTTAATTACATTAGTACGAAGAGCTACTCTTAACTCGATGTGTACAACATTAACTTCTGCATTATTATTCTATACTAATACACAGGAATGAAACTGCATCATATTAGTTATAATTAATAATGTATATTAATACCTCGTGAATTGTCATGTACTTCGATTAACATGCAGTTCAAATGTTCTATTACATCATTCAGTTGCTACATAGGAATACGAAAATGAAGCATACATTCTTGATACATCACGTCGTATATTTTATAATATTTTACATAGTAGTGCTGAAAAGAGTAAGAATTTTGCTTATCAATCTCACAAAAATCAACTTACAGACCTTTGTGAACCAGAATTCCAGCATTAAACTCCATGGTTGGCAATTGTTTGAAGAATAGCTTTTTGGCGTTTTGAAGTCGAGACATAAAACTCGCACAATCGATAAAACCAGAGTGTGTTAGTACGGAACGGGAACTCGAACTGTATTGGGACCAGATTTCATGTCCTCCACAATAAGATCGAGGAGAGCCTGACTCACCGGACCTTCTTTGCCTACAATGTAACAGAGATTCAATATTGTCATTATCCTAGTCTACCTTACTTGTAAATGATCCTCCGTGGCACCAAGTATG
>JABCMJ010039124.1:0-13412 GCA_014822125.1 Arbutus unedo | reverse complement strand
AAGAAAGACATTTTGTTGTATTTGTCCGATCACTAGTGACCCAAAAGAATGCACGAGATGGAACTTATGGGAATGGGAAAACTTTGCACACCCAGAGAGAGAGAGAGACTATGCATCGCATAAGCTTTTCCCTAACACTGCTCAATGTTATTGTGACTCCCCTATCCTTGTTGACGATTGTTGTTTTCTTCTGGCCTCCTTCCCTGGTTCCTTATGTGTCCTTGTCCCCGATTCTGGCCACCCTAGCCGCCTGCTGGTATCGCGTTTGCTCACGTTCCCAATCTACAGCACTTTTGTCTTAAATTTCCTATTTACCCACAATTATAACATTGATTGGACCCAACTCTTTTCCAACACTCTCCCATATGCATTTTTTGTTACAAGTTCGGCACATTGGTGCAGATCCCTATGAATAGGACTGTAAGCATAAATCAGAAAACTGGATCGAACTGATAAACCAAACCTAACTGACAGTTTGGTCCAATTTTCACTCAAATCAATCCGTTTGGTCCAAATTACAGTATCTCTTATTTTCCTCTGTGATTCTTTCGTTCTTTTCCTCATTCTTCTTTTCCTCAATCTTTCAAATGAGTCAAACCTCCCACACGGTCATTCTTTGCCTCCTTAGTTCTTCGCCTCCTCAGATCATTGATCTTTGGCCATCGTCATTCATCATTAGGCCTTCTACCATCATTGTTTGTCCAGATCTTTGGCCATCGGCCATCGACCATCACCATCGTCATTCGTCGTTCTGCCATCACCTTCTCTATCACCATTCTCCATTGTCATTTGCCGTAAGGTCCAAATCTGGTTGCTGATATTGAATAAGATTGAGGTATAGCAGAAAACTAATGTATGGTGTTATATATAAATACAACTTTTGAAGTTGTTGACATTGAACAAGTTTTTTGAAGTTGCTGATATTGACCAAAATGAACAAGGGATTTTTTGGACCTATAGCTTTATATATAAATACAGCTTTAGGACGTTGTTGGCATTCTAACCTATACTGATGTGTGTTGTTTGTGTTCTACTTTCTATTGGACCTTCATTGAATCATCGGGACAGACGTAAAGTGGTAATATAGTTAGATTAGATTTCAATAGGTATTTAACTAATCTCTTGATTGAATGAAGGAGGGTGCAAGTGGGATGGAGACCATGGCTCCCTTCCACTTTCAGGTGATGTTGCATCATAAATTATTAATTTTTTCTGGTTTTTGTTGAGTCGACTGTGTAATGTATGGTAGTATGGGTTTTGATGAATAAGGGTGCAAGTGGGATGCCGACCATAGTGAGTTGGCTCCCCTCCTCTTTCAATCGATGTTTTGAATAATCATTTCCTTAATTCTCTATTTTTTCTTAGATGGATGCAAAGGTGATTTTTTATATTACTGAATCAATTCATAAGGAATTTGAGGAAACTGAACCTACCAATGTTGTGGATGATGAACCAAGAGGAAAGAGAAAGAGGAGTCCAAAATCTGCAAGATTGAGATCTATGGTGTGGGAACATTTTAGTAAATTAAAGAAGGCACCGAGTGAGAAAGATAGGGCCGAGTGTATATATTTTAGTCAATTGTATTGTTGTGATCTTAATGCCAATGGTACATCCTCGATTGAAACCTATATTGTTAAATTATGTAAGGTTTATAAGTACAGTGATGTAAATTTTTAAAAAAAGATAGTAAGCAAAGAACCCTAGGCTTTGAACCTAAGAAAGTTGGGGCAGATGTGGTTCTAAAGCTTATGGTTGTAAATTTTAGTGTTGATGCATGTAGAAAGGCCTTGGCTGAAATGATTATTTTAGATGAATTGCCTTTTAAATTTGCTGAAGGACAAGATTTTAAACGATTCATGTATGTGGTGCAACCAAATGGGACCAAAATCCCATCTAGGATAACCATTGCAAAGGATTGTACTCAATTGTACAAGGATAAGAAGAAGGATTTGAAGAAATCGCATAAGGACCAACGAATTAGCCTTACACTGAACACTTGGATGTCACTTCAAACCCTAAATTACATGTGTCATACTGCGCATTTCATTGATTGTGATTGGAAGTTGCATAAAAAAAAAAATTTAACTTTTGCAAGGTGAAACACTAGGTAAGATGGTTGAACAATGTTGGTTGAATGGGGGATTGACAAGTTCTTACCAATTACGACTAATAATGCTAGCTCAAACGATGGATTAATTGATTTCGTCAAGAAGAAGACTTGGAAAGAAAGGCTATAATTTTGAATCATGATTTTTGCATGTTAGGTGTAGTGCACACATTTTAAACTTGGTTGTTAGTGAAGGGTTGAAAGATGTTGATATTTCAATTACAAGGCCGCGCAATATTGTTAAGTATGTGATCCTCACCCACTAGGTTTACAAAGTTTAGATCACGTGCCGACAAAGATCAAATCAAGTCTAAACTTGTACTTTGTTTAGATGTTGCAACTCGATGGAACTCAACTTATTTCATGTTGGAAAGGGCTTTAATATATCAAAAGGCTTTTGAGAGCTTTTAAGAAAAAGATAGACTCTCACTCATTGGTGGTTTTAGAGAGGATGAGGTTGGTGTGGACCTTGAGGTTGATGATGCAGAGCTAGGAGGGGAAGATGGTGGGCTGAGTGACATTATGGCATTGGATAGCAATAATGAAAAAAGAAAGAGAAGAAAGGGAAGGGTAAGGGCAAAGGGGAAATGGTTAACACATGGGCATCCCAATTTTCATGATTGGAAAGTTGTGGAGATGTATGTTAAAATTCTTAAAGTTTTTTACATTGTGACCAAGCGATTTTTAGGCTCTTTCTATGTGACTTGCAGCTTGTTTTTCA
The DNA here is from genome assembly GCA_014822125.1 of Arbutus unedo. Classification (NCBI taxonomy): domain Eukaryota; kingdom Viridiplantae; phylum Streptophyta; class Magnoliopsida; order Ericales; family Ericaceae; genus Arbutus; species Arbutus unedo. The sequence goes on along the minus strand of JABCMJ010039124.1, from coordinate 10,584 downwards.
AAGACATGATGATAATTAAAAAGGCAATTAACGTATTGGGTGAGACTAAGGATGACGCTTTGATGGAATTGACTTTGGGCATGAGTACAAAGTTTGACAATTATTGCGAGAAGTTTGACAAAATCAATCCATTATTGTTGTTTGCATATGTTCTCGATCCCCGTTATAAGTTAACTTATGTGAAATTGAGCTTGAAAAAATAATATGTCATGGGAAGTGACGTTGTTGTTAATATGAACTTTCAAGAGATCAAGGATGGGATGACACGCCTTTATAATTGGTATTAGGAAAAAAGTCTTGAACAAGGGAAACAAAAGTATTTGGTGAGTCATCATGTCACGTGGAGAAAAATGCAAAGTATGATTTAAATTATTGTGAGGCAATGGAAGATGAATTTAAGCAATGCATAAAGGCAGAGAACAATATGGTAAGCAAATATGAGTTAGAAAGGTATTGGTTAGAGAGTTGCGAAAATGAGGATGACAACTTTGATATATTGGATTGATGGAAGCTAGTTGCAATAAGTATCATATCCTATCTCAAATGGAATGGAATAATATAGATATTCACATATCCATAATTGCATCTGAATCTGCTTTTATCACGGGAGGTCGTATTCTTGATTAGTTTATGACTTCTCTTTCTCCCAAAGTGGCAGAGGCTCTCATTTGTGCACAAAATTAGTTGAGGTATCCATCTCACATATCTCTGTGAGATCAATTAAATGAAGTGGAGGAACTTGAATCTGGTAATAAATTTTAAGTCTTTACCTATAAGTTATTAGTTTGAGTTTTTTGACACTTGTAATTTAATTTGTTTTATGTTTTATTATTTACTTTTTAGTGATTTTGGAAGCAATGAAGGAAGACTCAACTCTTACTAATTTGTAGTCGCAAAGAGAGGAGATCTAATTAGTGTAAGACTAATAAATAATGTATTGAAATGCATATTTCTTTATGCTCTTAGCTTTTAATTCTGCTTATTTTTAATTTTTCTTTTTATGTAGCGGCTGTGTAACTGGAATGGGAACTTGATTTGTAAGTTCTATCTTTTAGAAGGGCCATATATATCGTGTTTGCAAGTGGCAAATATATATGTTATTGGATGGGAACTTGTAACCATACTCTCTTTTTTTGCGGTCGTAACTTGTGAATTTTATGTGGTTGCACTCTTTATTGGTTGTAATTTGCTCTGATTGATGAACGGACACTTGGTTTGTTGGTTTATTTTATGCAATTGTAACTGTTTCTTGGTTGTGATTTTCATTTTGCGCTAAAGGTTTCCAGTAGATGAATGGCTCTTAGACTTGGATTGTATTTTCCAATGTATTAGTCCACTGTGTCAAATCAAGAGGCCCATTTGTTAAGCATAATCCTCTTCATTAACAGTTTTTTTTTTTTGTTGAACTCTTGAATGTAATTTTTTCCATAATTTTTGGTTAGCAGTCCTCTTCATCAGTCGAATCAATGGGCCAAGCCTAATGGGCCAAAAATCATGAAAATTATCTTGGATGTAATTTTTGCCGTAATTTTGGTGAACCCTTGAATATTTAGTCAAATCAAGAGGACTAGGAAAGGGTTAACCTATAGTTTCTTTTGGCCCATTAGACTTAGATCACACAAATTTGCAATGCTCTTACAGTTTTTTTTAAGTCGAACCATTAGACTTAGGCCTTCTAATTTTTCACAATTTTTTGGAATCCGGGCTTGGGCTTAACCAAACCGGAAACCGGACCAAACCAAACCAAACCAAAACCGGGTAAACCGAACTCTCCCAAATTGAAAACCTTTAGTTTGATTTCGGTTTATAAAACCTCAAACTAAAATTATTGGCTTGGTACGAGTTTTTTGGCCACACCAAGTTACCCCTCAACATGCGAACTACCCTCGTTCCTGCTCCAGCCCCCGTGTTCTACCGCTTTTGGCCACTTCATCCCCCAACTTGCACTAATTGTCGTCGCTTACTCTCTTGATACTTCTAGTTCTCTTCCACATCTTGTTCCACTAGAATCGAACGATCCAACACTACAGCACAAGTCGACATTTGCCAAGGCATCACTACTCGTTTGATGTCATGTCTTAGCCCTTCCTCAAACCTCTGAGCCTTCATCTCATTGGTCACTATCAAATGTGCTGCATACTCAGCTAGGTTAGTAAAGGCAGCTTCGTAGTCTACTATCATCATCGCTCCCCACTGTTTGAGCTGTTTAACCTCTGAACACTTTGTTGTTTGCATAGCGCGTGGCATGTACTTTTCCTTAAAGACCGTCTTGAATCGATTCCAGGTCATTCTTAGTTCCTGGGTCCTCTTCAGATTCCACCATCTATCAGCTTCCCTGGTCAATATGTATGCCCCCATCGCAACCTTTTGGTATTCATCACTTCTAACCAAGCGAAAAAATTTCTTTAATTCCACTATCCATTTCTTTGCCCGCACCGGGTCCATTCCTCCTTTAAAAGTTGTGGGTTTCAACTTCAAGAATTCTCTAACCGCTTCTACATCCGCCATCAGTGGATTTAGATGGACATTAGCTTTTGATCCTACTAGTTGCACTGCGACGTTCTCAACTACCGGGGGAACTACATTCGGTTGTGGTGTATGTGATTATTGTTTGGTCAAGTGTGCCTGCAATAATTGTTGTTGGGTCTGCATAGTCCCCACTAGTTGTTGCATCATATTCCTTAGTTCGGCAAATTGGGCCCTTTTATCATCATTTTTGTTGCTATCCACCTTATAGTTACTATTAGAATCGGTAGACCTTGTGGTAACCATCGTGTTTTGCCAGAGATAATAATGTCAAAGTCAATGCATATAATATTGGTAGCAACAACTATAAAAGAACTCCACCAAAATATCAAAATTGATATCCGGTTGTCAATTCAATAACATTAACTCCCAATATAATTGTGTATCATTACAATTTTAACCCTAAGAACTCAAATTTCAAGCCGAGGTCTCACAATACCACCAACCCAATTCATCTTTCATTTCTTTGGGAAAGTAGTAGGAGAAGAACCCTCCCACTGTTAGAGCCCTCCATCCCTCACTAGCGTCATGCCAAAGGACGATCATAGATACCAGCAACCTCCAGGCATTCAACATCGGTAGACTAGGTGCCAGGTTGAGATAGGCACCTTCAGATGGACAAAAAAGGGAATCAAATACTAAAGCTTGAACCTCTCCAAATCTTGGCCTGTCAGCACAGAAATGATGTTCTTGGCACTAAAAGGTTGCCCACCCCCACCCCCAAGTTGGGAGTAGCCACAACGATCGGGTCCACATCCAAGGCTACTTCTTCTAAGGAGTCCATCAAGGAATCGGTGTCTAGGTCAATAGGGGACTATGTCATCCCCTCGACACCTCGAAGTCGTGGAATGATGGCAAGAGCAAAGATGTTAGTTACCGTGCCTAGATATTAGGGGTTCCCAATCCAAGAATCGACCAGGGGGATACTCGTGGGAATCCTCCAAGAATTGCTAGAAGGATGAGTATAACCGTGAGGCAAATATCGTCTGGGAAAAATTCCCACGTGCGAGTGGTGGGGGTTGGTCTCCAGGGTGAAGGGGTCAAAACAAAATAAATGGTGGGGACAATGGAATGAACGATAGGGGTAATCAGTAATCAGGATGTAGGAGAATGAGGGAAGAGAATGGTTTGATTAATGGTGAGCTAAGAGGAAAAGAATTTGAAAAATCTTTTAAAAAAGGTATGTTCAAAAAAGGCAAAGGAAACTGAAAGGACAAGCCCAATCCTAACCATCAAATGTCGTATAGATGTCATGGGTGATGCCACGTTAGTATAATGGTAGCACACACGTGTGTAATTGCCAGATGTGGGGATGTCCTTTTTGGAGGTGGGAGGTATCATGACGTGTTGAGAATCTGACAGTGGAAGCAAAAGGTGATGGGACACGTATTTAATGCCAAAGTAATTGTCGCTTCTCAAATTAGGGAATAATTTCTTGCGCTTCAGCATATGCCCTCACTAGGGAATGGGGGACAACTAATAAGACCAGTTTAGCTCTAATCAACAAAGAATCGATTAGCGGTCGGTGTGCATTCTATGTCATCGGGAACTGCTCGACTGGATGGATGGCTGATCGGCCGACCAGTTGGCCAAGCATGTGTGGCACCGATCGATAGACTCTCACCCCAATTGATCAAGACCCTCTTGGATTTACGGGCATAGTCTTATCAGAAAACTATATGACAGGTATTGACCAGAAAAGCCTGTGCAAGGTGCCCATGATTGCTCCGATAATCCTGGAGATAACGCCATTAACTGCTCGACATCCCAAAGATTGTGCCCAGAATTGGCAGGTAACTCTTCTTAAAATGGAATGGAGGTATGATTGGCGGCCAAGAGCCTACGTAAGATCAGCCCCTTCCCCAACCCATTAAAAGGGGATCTCTAGCCACGAGACAAGGTACATTTTTCATGCACACAGTATTTCCACTTCTGCCTGCATACCACCCTCGATTACTGTAGGGATTGGGGGTAGAACAATGATTGTAGGAACTTTGGAGATTTAATATGATAATGAATGAGACTTTGTAGTTTAAACTGAATTTTGCACTTTAATTAATATTTAATCAAAAACTTTATGCTCATTAGGGTTGCCTCACATTAGAGACTGAACGTTTAGAGAGAGTCCTAGAGAGCCTTAATAATATATTATAATTATGGGAAACATGGCCATAGTAGGGTAGAGCGCCAACAGGCGATACCTCAGTCCCATACTGTCACTTCTACTATTCGACCATTTGTCTGCTATAATTGTGGTCAAGAAGGGAACATGCAGTGGAACTGCCCACAGAAGTAAGGAACTGTTAGTGTCGGGGGTTTAGTGCAGGCACATCCTAATCAATCAGCATCTATCCAATAAAGTACAACCCCAGTGCAGCAGACATGGGTAGTTCGACCAGCCCTATCTGCTCAGTCAGTACAACGAAGGAAGGGGACTAGGTGTTGAGCCTATGCAATTGTAGCACCTGAGGAAGCAGCAAGAACTTTTGTGGTCCAAGGTACCTTCTTATTGTTTCACACCTAGGCTAGTGTCTTGTTCGGCACAGATGCTTTGCATTCTTGCATAGCATCTGTTATTGCATCTATTTTGGTTTAGAGGTTAAGTTACTGGAGTCTATTTCATATGTGGAGACACCTGTAGGGGATGATGTAGCCCTTAAGTGAGTGTGTTGGTCATGCAAAATTGTGATCACCTATCATTGTTTGTCCTTCGATTTGGTTGTGTTGGATATGATGAGTTTCGATGTTGTATTGGGAAACGACTGGTTGGCTTCCTATCGAGCCACCATCAACTATTACCAAGGTGACTGACTGTACTCTTGATGGAGATAGTTTTCATTTTTGGAGAGATCGGGGTGGAGATTCATTATATTGTACATGGGTTGTGGGACCATGAGAATTTCGATCATCTATTGTTGTTACTTGGGATGATGGGAATAGTCTGTGTCTAGAGGACCCACCATCAATAGTATGTGATTTTTTGAATGTCTTTTCAAAGAATATTACAGGTTTACCTCCTCAACAAGAAGTAGAGTTTTTTATCAATCTAGTGCCATGGGTCTCACCACTTTCCATGGAACCTTATCAATTTTCTCTAGCTAAACTGAAGGAATTAATGGTTTAACTTCAAGAGCTGTTGGACAAGGGTTTTATCCGACCTTGTACTTCACCATGGGGGTGCTCCGACCTTGTTCGACAAGAAGAAGAATGGGTCCTTACATCTGTGCATTGAATACAAACAGCTCAATTGGATTATGGTCAAGAACAAGTAATCTCTACCTCGGATCGATGACTTGTTTGACAAACTCAAGGGCTCATGGGTGTTTTCGAAGATTGATCTAAGGTTGGGGTATCACCAATTGAGGCTCAAAAAGGAGGATATTCCCAAGACTCCATTTCGAACTCGGTATGGTCATTATGAGTTTGTGGTAATACCATTTGGTCTGACCAACGCGCCTGCTGCATTTATGGACTTGAAGAACTATGATTTTCATGCTTATCTAGATTAGCTTGTTGTGGTGTTTTTGCAGATAACATCCTGATCTATTCCCAATTCGAGGAGGAGCATGAGGAACATCAAAGATTAAAATTATAGACACTTCGGGAGAATAGTTTGTTTGCTAAATTTTTCAAGTGCGAGTTTTGGCTTTAAGAGGCAAAATTCCTTGGACATGTAGTATCTAGGAATGGGGTTGCTATTGATCCCTCCAAGATTGAAGCTATGTTGACTTAGGAGCGGCCTAGGAGCATGTTTGAAATTCAAAGTTTTCTAGGTTCGATCGGCTACTATCAATGATTTGTAGGGGATTTTGCACAGTTAGCTACACCAATTACCATACTTAAACAAAAAGAAATCAGGTTCAAATGGGATGAGGTTTGTGAACTTTCATTCCAAGAATTGAACAAGAGGTTGACTTCAGCACTATTCTTGATTGTGCCCGCGTGGGGTTGGCTACTCCGTTTATTGTGATGCTTCGCGGGAGGGGCTTGGTTGCGTGTTAATGCAAAATGGGCGAGTTGTGGCATATGGGTCTCGACAACTTAAGACACATGAGCGTAACTATCCCACTCACGACTTAGAGTTGGCGGCTGTTGTCTTTGCATTGAAGAGTTGGAGGCATTATCTTTATGGTGAGAAGTTTGAGGTGTTTTCGGATCACAAGAGCTTAAAATATATGTTCACTCAGAAGGACCTAAATATGCGTCAACGGAGATCAAAGGAGTACAATGGGGACTACGATTTTAATCCATAGTATCATCCAGGCAAGGCTAATGCAGTGGCGGATGCGTTGAGCATAAAGTCACTTCACAGTTTGGCTAATCTGGCCATTCTTGAGTAAAAGATGCTCGGTGTGATTGGTGAACAAGAGTTACAACTTAGCTCTGGTGAGGCACGAGCCGCTTTATTTAATATCATGGTCCAGCCATCGCTACTACAAGGGTGATTAAAGCATAGCAGGATGATGTAGAGGCCCAATCAATTCAAGACTGTCTAGCTTTGGGTGAACAATTTGATGGTACATGTCGATCAAGGGTTGAGGTTTGCGGGAAGAACTTTTGTTCTGGGGTCATAACGTGAGGATGTACTCTATGAATTCCACCATTCTCGTCTTATTGTGCATTCAGGTGGTACCAAGATGTACCAAGACTTGAGGTGACAATACTAGTGGAAAGGAATAAAGCAAGACGTGACATGATTCGTATTCAAGTATTTAGTTTGTTAGCAGGTTAAGGCCAAACATCAAAGATCGCTTGGGTGTTGCAGTCTCTACCTGTGGCAGAATGGAAGTGGAAGCATGTGACTATGAACTTTGTGACAGGGCTTCCTAGGTCACCATTTGGTCATGATGCATGGTGGGTGATAGTTGATCGACTAACCAAAACCACACACTTTCTTTCGATCCGTGTAGTAGATACAGTGGAAGCACTCAGCAAGTTGCATATTCAAGAAATTATTCATCTTCACGGAGTGCCAGTATCTATTGTATCAGATCTAGATCCCAAACTTACTTTGTAAGTACCCTAAGAATTTAATTCAATAAAATAAAAATTAAGATTTTTATTTTCAATTTCAGTAAATTATTATTCATTTTCATGTTAGTCACATTTTAAATCTTGTATGCACATAATTTTATTGAATTTGTTTTGATTTGTGTATGTTTGATTTTAACCCAAACATTGGCCTGACTCGTCTAAGTTTGAGCCCAAACTGATTTTTGATATGGAACTTGCACAAACCCAATTTGTTTTACTCCTATAACCCCTGGACCATGATTATCTTTTGACCCATCTAGCAGACCCATAAAATTAGCCATGGGACATATCACATGGAATCATTTTCCTTTTTATCATCATTTTTCCCACATTCCTTGTCCCTAAAAAACATATGCTCATATTTTGGTGTATCTCATTCATATGGCTATGGTAGAGGAAGAACCTCTTCCCCAATGCCTTCACTCTCTTGGCCCATTCTCAACTCAAAATCTCCTTTTACATATGGTTTTGCCTCTAAATCTCTCTAAATCTCATCTACATGTGTAGAAATTTTGTCTTCCTCAATGACAAGACATGCAAATTTCTCTCTCACTCAATCCCCTTATATTTCTATACTACCATTCCCACCATCCTTCCCATGAATTCCTTGCATTTACAGAACTTGAGGAGGTAAGAAATTAGAATGTTTTAGAGAGAGGAATAGAGGAGAAACTTCCATTAGAGTTGAAATCATCCAAATCCAAACCTTATTCCCTTGGTTTAAGCTTTGATTCTTCAATATCAAGGTAAATAAAACTCTCACTAGTCTTAAATTTGTATTTTGATTAAGACTTAAACTCCACGAAGCTCTGTGAAACAAAATTCAGAATCTGTAGTTGGAGAAAATGATCGATGCATCGGTGCCTTATTTTTGGTAGCACTGGTGCTCACCCTTTCCTTATCTCATTATTGCACTATAGAACTATAGCGCACCGGTGCCTTATTTTTTGTAGCACTGGTATCTCCCCCTTGCAGTACTTGTATTTGGCTCTATAATTGTCACACTCCAAATCCGGGAGCATGACCGGCCGTGAACCATGTACCAACCATGGAACACAAAGCCCAAAAAAATAATAGTCAAATAACTTTAAGTAAAATAAAATAAATACTAAATAAAATCTGAAGAATTTTAGAAACACTTTTCTGTAGCAAATCAGGCATAAATATCCCATGGCCTCCAACTCCAAACGAAAAAAATATGAAACGCTAATAAATGAAAGTAATAACATTGAGAAACATGAATAAATAAAATGCAAATGCTCTGAAGGTCCAAACGGTATGTCCTGATAATGCTTCATAGTCCTTGACTACGCTCCACCTACTAACCTGAAAAAAATATGGAATAAATTCGTCAGCTGAAAGATCAGTAGGTAGTATAGCATGTTAAGAGTAGACAATTAATGTGGCATACGTATAACAGAGTGATAACCGAAGGTTCAAGCAATGGTTTCAAACTATCAAAATCAAGGGTTCAAGAATAATAGGATCAGCGACGTAAACAACTGGTTAACGAACTTCCAAATAAAATACCAATTTTCAATAAGTCGCATTTATAACAAATCAAAAATAATCCGAGAATCACAAATCAAGTGGGAACATTATAATCACCAAGTACCGAACGCCAAATGTTTTCTCAGGGCTTAGCTCGTTGGATCCAACACCATACTTAGAGTCACCATGGGCACCAAGTCTATTCCCGTGCCGCTACTCAACAAAGGGTCGGTCAACAAATAGATAAAAAGACAAGTAACAATGATACATAATAAGAATAAATCAATAGAATCTTGTATGCCAAAGGGTACATCAATTCCAATAACACAAAGTCAACGAATTAAATAATTGAATACCAGGTAACAAGTAATAACATAGTATTTTTAAAAGAATAGATAAGCTCAAGAGGAGTTCAAAGAATTGAATCATATGCTAAACCACTCACCTGAATCCAAAAGAATGTAACCAAACGCACGGTATAGTAATTGCCCACTAATCTGAACAAAGATAAATAATTGAGTTAAATTATAAGTAGTTTTATGTATTAAAATTAGTAGCATAAGATGGTTATTATATGATATCTTCAAATCCCTAATGAATGCACCGATGAACACAATGAATACACAGTACTCATAAATTCCGAGACTAGTTAGATTAGGTCCACCCCTTGCCTAGTACAAAACGCCAAGAAAAAATAATATAAAAAGAAAAGAAAGAGTTAGTGGAGTAAGGTTGTGTCTTGGCCATCTAAAAAATGAAGAAACATTTAGGTGGACAAAGGAACTATAAACATTAGTTGAGGGGTGCTCATAAGTCAAAGGTACAAACAAATCTAAGAGACGGATGTACCTTGTAGAGAACGGTTTAAGGGTGCCGCAGCTCTCTCGCGCTGTTCCTCTTTCTCACTATAAAATCCAAGTCTCTAAACCCTAAGTCATTATATATGTATAAGGATAAATGGCCCAATAGTTTAGCTCATACTTGAAAATAATTAGTTTAGCCCATTAAAAAGAATAAATAAGTGGCCCAATAATATAACCTATATTCAAATAGTTATATTCAAATTAGGTAACCAATGAAAAAAAAATACATATAACTAATGTGAATGAAAAATACCCCAAATGTATGAACAACTTAAATGACACATTCTTTTTTTTTTTTAAATAGCACAAAATAACAACTTGTTCACATTATTTTCTGAAAAAAATATACTTGGGGTGTTACAATAATCTTGCTGAGCATTGGTGCCTTCGTTTTGGGTGTACCAATGCCTTACCCTTTTTGTATTTCATTTGTAACTTCTGGATTGACATAGCACTGGTGCCTCTGGTGTGCATTTTGTCAATTAGTTTCTGTCTCAAGCTTGTTGAACCAGGGTATGTTCTATGACAGCATACTTATTTTCTATAAATAAATTTAAATAAAGTTATATTATTCTAGATTTTTTTATCTTAATTTTATTTCATGAAAATAAAGAAATATCCTCTATTTAGAAACAATGGCATTTACAGAAAATTAAAATTTCACCCGTAT